>VXCM01003267.1:49350-121188 GCA_014773175.1 Lucifuga dentata
AAAAAAAAAAATATATATATATATATATATATATATATATATATATATATATATATATATAGTGACAAGCAAAAGATGATGACATTGAAAAGAGGAGAGTGGGGATTTTAAAAAAGATAAAGAAATGGAGAGATGAAGGAGAGAAAGGGGGTAGGTGAGATGAGATGGAGGGCCTGTAATCTCCAATCAGCTTTGACTAACAGACGGCGGGGGTAAGTTCCTCAGCGTTAATTCAACTCGCCATTCAGGAGGAGCCAGTGCATCCAGCTGGGAGTCGGGATGAGGGGGCAGATTAACTGGCACTCAGGTGGAGAGAGAGAGAGAGAGAGAGAGAGAGAGGGAGAGACTCAGACAGAGGACCTGTGATGGTCACACCCTCACTGACCCTCTCTTTTGTCCTCTGTCACAGAATGTATGTTTTCTGGGTGGAGTTTTGAGAATAGGAGGAAGTAGCAGACGTGTCACTGTGAGCTGTAATCAGCTTTGTGGTTGTGATATACAGTATATCAATCATGTAAACTCAATTTAAAGTTTCTAACCTGAGTAAGCAGTTTTCCTTGTTGGAGTCATGATTTGTGACTTCGCATGTTTCTTCTTCTTCTTCTTCTTCTTCTTCTTCTTCTTCTTCTTCTTCTTCTTCTTCCAACTCATCTAATTCTTCTTCTTCTTCTTCTTCTTCTTCTTCTTCTTCCAACTCATCTAAAAGCATAATAATCCACAAAACTAAAGATATTTCTCTTTTATCTCTTGAGAACATTTTGCAGCTAATACTAATACTAATACTAATACTAATACTAATACTAATACTAATGTACTTTTTCTTAATTATTAGTATTGCTATTTTAAACATGCCATCAGTTTGCAATAGGTGCAGGCATTTTGCACATTCATTTCCTCACCTGGCATACTTCCTCTCGCAAGCTGATTGGTCATGTATATTCAGCAAACAACAGAATCATATTAATTTGCATATATTCCATTTACTTACGAGTGTAGCATGCACGTAAATGTATACTAACTGAAGCTCTTCTGTAAACCAGAATTTAAACCGAGGCTGAGACCCCTCAGCCAAACATGCTATTGGTCCTTGTAGGTGAACAGATCCTGGGACCTCTGAGAATGGAAAGGAGCACCCAAGACTGTACTAGGACCACTAAAGCTGTTTCCTCTCAAGACTATAGACATTAGCCTGAAAAGGATCTAGATGGTGTTGTTGCTGACATGCCAGTGCAATGGCAACAAGTTTCAGATTAAGGAAATTATTACTTCTTGAACACCTTCCAGGTGTTCCAAGTTCAAATCAAGTACCATTCATACTCCCTGCACCCCTCGCCTCCTCCCATAATCATGTACACTACAGGCCAGAAGTTTGAGCANCCCCCCCCCCCGATTTAGCATGAGCAGACTGTGTAGCAAGTTAATCCCAAAATGATCTGGGAGAAGGCAGACAGCATCTATTGAATAGAATGTTAAAACACATCAGCAAGGGAGTTGGAACACAACTAGAGTGCCAGTGCACTAATACAGACTGGGCATGTCCTCATGAAAAATCATTTCTTCAGCCATAGTGGCTACATAATATGCTCTTGATGACAAATTATTCTTGAAAACTAATTAGTTACATTTATTTTATGTATTTCTGTCATTTTTTTGTGCAATAAATTGTAAAACAAACAGTATATTGATAATTTTTTTTTTTAAATCTGGGGTGGCCTCAAGCTTCTGGCCTGTAGTGTATAATGTTTACAGACATACAGTATGCACAACCAAAGCAAGCCAAGCTGTGCTGCTGATCTGCCTCAGCACAGTCAGAACATAATCTGTCTTTCTAAATTGAGTAACAACAAAAAAGACACAGCAAAAGCCAAAATCAAACTGTAAAATGCTTGCGAACTGAAGCAGCTTTAATAGGATGGTCACATGTTTTTCCTCCTCTGAGTTTTAAATGTTTCCTTCTGTCTCTTCCCCTCTGTTCTGAATGGTTGGATTTGTTTTTGTTATTGTTACCATGTACCCCTGGTGAGTTTCCCTGCTGTGGTGCTTTCCTCATAGAGATTTCCTCATCAGCTCCAAGTCCTTTTCTAACAAAGAGACAGTCTGTGCAATGAACGAAGGCAAGGGGAACAAACTCCGTCTTTCAGGTATCTGACTCGTCTCTTTTTGCTTTTCCTCATAATTCTGTTGCTTTTTATTGAGGGCCAGGGTCTCTGGACAGGGCAGGGCTGGCAAAGGCGTTTCAGAAATGGCACAAAAAGAGACCTGCTAGATTTGTATGTCATATAATCATAAGAAAAACAGCTGCAGTTCACAAGACTAGTGATCCAGTATACACATCAAGCATAGTTAATAGGATGTGCAAAATATTGACTTTTAGTGAATTATGACTCTCTGACAAGTTCTCTAGCTAGTGGAGTTGTGAAATTCCTGAGTTTAGCAATATTTTGTTATGAATATGCAACTAGAAGGAATTTGGGCAAACAGGAATTATTGAGAATGGCTTGAAAGAAATAGCCCATGAATGTGTGTTCATGTGTGTGTTCCATCACAAAGTATATCCTTACCTGTTCTACCTGTTATATTTGTACAGTCTTGCAGTACACTACTTAGAGAATCAGTTGCTTTTTTTTGTTTTTAATTTTAACAACAATTCTATCAATAACGCAAATACAGTAGATTATGTATATTAAATCATTAATATACATTTTCATCCAATTCAGTATCTGGTAAAATTCTCTGCTGATATTTATATACAGTAACTGAATGAGCATAATTAAATGTACAAACACACATTTGTACACTGCATAAAGCTTCACTTTTAAGACATTCCCCAGTTTTTTCTAAAAAAAAAAAAAAAAAAAAGTAACGTGGCACTTTTTGCTGTCCACTGTATATAATGCTCTCTCTCTCTCCCTCTCTCTCACACACACACACACACAATCACCTCCCTGTTCATAAATGCTTGGAGGCGTGGCTAACTGGAGTATTTTGTGACGTCGTTGCATGCGAGACCTTCCACGTACGACGGAAAGGAGCGTAAAGCTAATAATAATGTAAAGAATATGTCCGTTTTCTATTTCAAAATAAAACTCTACCAAATTTTTCGCAAGCTTAACGTAAGTTTTGCAGTTTTTTGTCATCTCACAGCATTACTAGACATCCATCACGCACTCGATCCAGCTGCTATTCAAGTGAATGGATGCAGAGGGATGTGAGTTTAGGGGGTGTTTCATTTTTGTGGTTTTACTTTGAAAGCAAGTATAGCGGATATTATAGATGAATGATGTATTATTCCCTGTTCCACTTTTTACAGGAAGTACAGAATGTGTACCGAGAGATTAGGAAACTTCTCTAAATGAACCGACAAGTGAATCACATTCCCTCCACACACTTTACCAGCATCTGGAAACTGGATTTACCGAAAGACTCTACCGGTAACAACGGTCACCGCATCAGTAAGTATTTATTATTTTTTTTATTTACAGACATCCTAAATCTTACATGTTCATCATTACAGTTTCGACCGAAGTTATGTTCTATGAGTGGAACCAACTAGGCTTACTTAATTAGGTTGTAATGAAAAATTAAAAAATAAATGGGATTTTTGGAAACATATGAGCTGCTTAAATGTGTGAATTATTGTAAAGCCAGGTCTCAAATAGAGCAAGTATTCAATAAAATACTCATATGTAGGAGAAATGAAGAGATCTAGGAGGTGGAGGTAGTCTGGATGTTATATGTATGAACCAGCTGCATTCTCATAGTGTTCTAATGGCCAATACTGTGACCATGGTTCTGGCATAAAATGTAATGAAATCATTAACTTTTATTACACCTCACACAGGGTAGGTGGAGCATATTCAGAATCTCTGAAGACGATTGTGTTCTTTACTACAGTGCTCTCTTCAGTAATAATTACATAGCACAATGAAAAGTATGAAAAGGATCCCTTCCTTGAGCTTGTGAGGTATCCACTCAGGTGTATTGTTGAGGTGTGACAGGTTAGATTTCGTACCTGCTGACGTGGGACAGCAGGGGTGTGTCACATATCAGTCTAGCTTTAAGGTGAGCTCATTTGGGCTCACACAAAAGGATATCCTGTTTTTCCAGAGCAGCTATAGATTGATGGTTGAGTCACAAGTCAAAATGCCATACCTTACCAACTGCGAAACAATAATCCCAGCAGAATCTTACTGTATTTCAATGCAAGATTATGATTTTTTTTTGTCAGTAGGATGTGACATGTCTCATGTTGACAGGTGCACAAAATGGCAGAAAAGGTCCTGGTCACAGGTGGAGCGGGCTACATTGGGAGTCACTGTGTGGTGGAGCTCATTGAAGCAGGTTACCAGCCAATCGTTGTAGACAACTTCAGCAACGCCGTGCGAGGTGAGGCGCCTTACTGGATCAACAAAAGCTGTGCAATAACTGCATCAGCGTGACCTTGTGAGTTGTAAATGCGTTTGATTAGTGCTTGATACTGATATCTGTTAACTCCGTGTGTGTTGTGTGTGTGTCATGTCCTGTTTTGGATGGAGGAGATGGAGGTATGCCTGAGAGCATAAACAGGATAGAGAAACTTCTAAATACCAAAACTGAGTTTCATGAACTGGACCTTTTGGATCGACCTGGTTTGGAAAACATTTTCAAAAAGGTCAGAGACACAGTCCGGATGTTTTATAAATCCAATTAGTCTATAACATGTAAAAATTAAACATAATGTGTAACAATGTAATAATGAAATTATTATATATTACGTTCAAGTATGCTTTAGGAAATACACATTTCAGAGGAGGCAGTATTTATGTATTTATGAAATACTGAGTGATAGAATTTTGCCGTTCAAGCACCAAATGCTTGTAGAATTTGTCTTTAGATAAATCAAGTCTTTTTTGAGACAATCATATATTAATTTCATACTGAGTCTAAATACATTGTTGTTTTTTACACTGTCATTCTGTTAGTTTTCTAGCCTTCCACAAGTGAGCCAACAAGTTAATCTTTCTCTGTTTAAAATAACCATTTTGGAAAGCATCTTCTTGCACATTAATCATGTCCATCACACAAACGTTTCTGTGTGTTTCTATGTATAACAGCATTCCTTCAGTGCTGTGATGCACTTTGCTGGTCTGAAGGCTGTTGGGGAGTCTGTGGAACAGCCGCTACGCTACTACAGGGTCAACCTCACCGCCTCCATGAACCTGATTGAGGTCAGTTTCAACTTGACCTCTTGTCATCCAACACATGCCATCCTCTAAAACGTCTCCGCTTTACTCTGAGATTGGATCATTATTGACACTAGTGCTTGTCTGTGTTTGCATGATAGTGTGCTTTGTGGATATAATGTTGGCTAATTCTAACACTGCAACCTTCATATGTTTGTGTGAAGTTTGCTGTGTCCTCCAGCCTCACCCTTGTGTTGTCAGTGTTGCTGCTAAGGTATGTGTGTGTGTTTGTTCCCGCTTTAGACTGCTATCTCACTGGCTGATGATTGTGTGTGTGTGCCATGTTTATGTGCATCTGCATGTACCCCAGGTGATGGAGGCTCACAAGGTGCGCAGTGTGGTCTTCAGCAGCTCAGCCACCGTGTATGGAGACCCCCAGCATCTGCCCATTGACGAGCAGCACCCTGTGGGTGGCTGCACCAACCCCTACGGCAAGACCAAGTACTTTATTGAGGAGATGATCAGGGATCATTGTAAGGCTCAGAAGGTACTGCTCAGTAAATAGAAAGGCACACACAAACACACACGCATACACACACAGACATGTATGAATGGCATTGCTGCTTGTGTTTATGTAGGACTGGAATGCGGTGCTCCTGCGTTATTTCAACCCAATTGGAGCCCATCCCTCTGGCATCATAGGGGAGGACCCACAGGGCATCCCCAACAACCTGCTACCTTATGTTGCTCAGGTAACATGAAATGCGCCACGAATGCTCAGAATACATTCTTATTATCATTCTTTGTCTCAGTGGATTATTTGACATAGCTTCACTGCTTTGCTGCTCTGTCTTCCTCATAGGTTGCAATTGGGAGAAGAAAGTGCCTCAGTGTGTTTGGGAATGACTACGACACACTCGATGGGACAGGTAATGGAGAATACTTTTTAGTATTTAATTATAAAATAACGTTTGGCAGAGTGTTTTGAATAATAGCTAAAATGTTATAGGACTGAATGACCTGAATCACAGCAAATAAGTTTGTTTTTTTTTCCCGTCTCCTGTGAAGGTGTGAGAGATTATATCCATGTTGTAGATCTGGCAAAGGGACACATTGCAGCTCTCAAGAAACTGAAAGAGAACTGCGGTTGCAGGGTACGTTTGAAAAACGAGCAACAGAAAACGCCTCAAAAACCTTTTTCTGATTCATTGTTTAAGTCCACACAGACATGCATACTTTTCGTGGATGTGTCTGCATACGTGGATGCTTTACTGTGCATGTTTGCAGGTTTACAACCTGGGAACAGGTAGAGGCTACTCTGTGCTGCAGATGGTGAAAGCTATGGAGAAGGCCTCAGGAAAAGAGGTGAGTGACAGGAATGGAAGAGCAGAAGGGGTTAAATAAACTGCAAGTTACAGACCTTATGTAGTATGTTAATACATGGCAGGTCTTGATTTAGGAGCTTATTCCTTTCAAAATGAACACATATGCAGAATGACAGGTTTGTATTTTCTGAGAGAGGAGGAACAGATTACAGATCCTTTCCTCATTATCCTGTGAGCTTAGGGTGATCCTAGTCCAAGTTTGAGGTTCCTTTTCATATTTAGGCTAAAATGACCTAATTTAATTTTTTTTTCCCAACTTGTGTCCTTCACATAGATCTTATATAAGGTCGCCCCTCGGAGGGAAGGAGATGTAGCATCTTGCTTTGCTGACCCTAGCATGGCTGAGAAAGAGCTGGACTGGAAAGCTGAATTTGGCCTGGAAAGAATGTGTAAGGAGCACTTTCACAAAACAGAAACAGACATGTTATATAGAATATAAACTATTTTCCTATAATCTCTTGATGTCTTTCTTTCTTTATATGTAGGTGAGGACCTGTGGCGCTGGCAGTCCATGAACCCCACCGGCTTTTCCAAAGGCACTGCCTCCTGACTTAACTCCAGTTTACTGTTGTGTTAAATTGTCTTTTATATCATCGGGCCAAAGCAAACCATCACATTCCTCTTGTTTTTTAATGTCAGATAAAGTCATGATGAGACCTCAATACAAGCTTAATGCTTTATGTTTTACACATTTAATTATTAGTTTGTTTTTACTGAAACATAATATTTGACTGATTGTGTCAGGTAAAGTACGTAAAAATGTCTTGTCTGTTTTTATCCGTTTTGTCAATACAGAGTGAATATTTTCTCTTTAATGTATTGATCTGTGAGCTACAACCATGGAAGAATAAATTAATTTTATAATCGAATGTTGTTTCTGGGTTGTTTTGAATTATTGTGAAATAAGCTGTGATCAAGTGGGACTTTAAAAGTGTTGAGTACAAGAAACTCAAAGACAAGTATTGACGTCACAGATAAAATAATAATAAAAATAGGCTACATGACAAGGTCAGTAAAGGGTGAGGATCACAGAGAAGAATATAAAATTTAGATTTGTTTGTATTTTAAACAGGGCACTGGGGCTTTAAATGGCTCCTTGAACCCTCGGGCACCCAGTTAATAAACACCCACGTCAGCACACGAAGCTCCAGTCCCTCTAAACGGGTTTCGGTCTTTAGGGCTGAGCAGGAAGTACATGACTCGACCCTGGACGAGAAAAAAGAGAAAAAGGCGAAAAAAATGCATATGGTGACAGACTTGGCGGCAAGTAGACTCTACCGGGCACCGGGTGAACCTAATCACCAGTGAGTATCGATGGATCTTTTTTGTTGGCGGTTCGGTGTAGGGCGTAAGCGGGTCCTGCCGACGCCGCATGCCTGCGAAAGAGTCGCTGGGATCGGGCAGCAGGCAAACCCTCCCCCCTGCTCGGTGCGCTCCGGTGCTCCAGCGTGAAGGGGGGTCGTCTTGAAGATAAAACCGGGCGTATTAGCGTTTCCTGCTCACCGGTTTACATTGGATCTAAATGTAATTATTACCGGATACGCAACGTGCTGTCCCTGTGTGTTTGTGTCTACATTTTTCTATTGTGTGCTGGCCGGAGCCTGAAGTGGGCGTCGATGCAGGACAGGCTGGGCTGCGCCGCTGCCCGCTTTTCCCTCGCAGGACTGCAGCTCTCGTGTCATTTTTCACGCCGGCTGATGTCTGAATTGTGAAGAAGCGCTTGGTTAAGATAAATGGCTTGATTTCCTGTAACAGGGAGCGCTAGAGTACTGCGGGCGGGCGTTGCGCCGCGGGTTATTAACGGGCGATGCGGAGCTCCTCGTCAGCGTCGTGGGTTAAATATATAGCTATATAAATAAATGTAATACACAGTTTGCATGAGGACGGAAAGTCAGTTATGAGAGGAATATTTCAAATATTCTGTAAAAGATGATGCAGCAGAATTTTCTTTCCTTGGGTCGTATGTCCAGTTATCATTTTTACCTTCCCTTTCCTATCTATATGTTTGTAACGTAAGCAATTTCATAAACAATTTCTCTTCTCAGAGACGATTACGGGGTTTTGTCACCCGATGCTCTCTGACGGAGTCGGGTGTAGCCCATTAGAAGAAGTCTTTGATTGAAGGCTGCTGCAGCCAATCACAGCGCAGAATGAGTGTTGTGGGCGGGCTAGCTGCGGAGCTGGCGCTAGTCCAGCGCAGAGACAAAGACAGTGGATAATTGACAGCGTAAATCAATGGGGTGTCATTGCTGTGTTTGTAGTGTAACCCGTGGTTAATATTTGAATCCTGCAGCATAATCATTTACCAGAGTAAACGGACATATTGAAGAGGTCACAAGGCTCATGACTCACTCCAGGAGACCATTTGTCTGTACCTCCTTGTTGAATGTAATTGCAGACCATGTGTATGCATGGGCTCATAGAGATTTATAGCTTATTAATTCAGGTACATGAAAATGTAAATGTCTCTTGCTTTCATTCATGAGAATCAGCATCCACAATATCCAACTTTTTGTTATTTTCTTGCGGATCAGAACAAATCAGCTTGTGTCACATACACAGAAACTGCAATTTGCTGTCATATTGTTTCCTGCAGGCAGCCTCAGAGGTGGTTCAACACCGCTGACATCACAGTGGCTCATCAGAGCAACTTGCTGAAGCAGCTCAACCAGCAGCGGCGCCAGGAGCTGTTTTGTGATTGCAGCATCCTCGTGGAGGGTCAGCTCTTCGTGGCCCACCGCAACGTCCTCTTTGCAAGCAGCGGCTACTTTCGCATGCTGCTGTCCCAGGCTACCAATGGGTTGTCCGACTCAGTCAATGCCACCTTTGATGTCTTCAGCCCTGAGACCTTTACTGTCATCCTGGATTTTATATACTCTGGCCAGCTGGACCTCACCAGTACCAATGTAATTGAGGTGATGTCAGCAGCCAGTTACCTGCAGATGAACAATGTCATCAATTACTGTAAAAACTTCATCAAATCCTCCTTGGACATCAGCGTGAAAGAGGAAGATGGTGAGCGCTGCCTTGGCCTGACTGAGGCCTGCAGCTTCCCCAGTGGAGCTGGAGAAGAGACCCCAGAGCAGCAGCAGCAGCAAGGCCCCAGCTCTGTCAGCCCACCTCCAGCCCTGTGGACCCGTGAAAACTCCAGATCTCAGCCTGGTTTCATAGGGAAAGACCCAGACCAGGAAGCTACCCCCTCAGCCCTAAAGACAAACCCAAGCAGCCCAGTTGTTGAACCCAAAGCAGAGGTAGAGGACCTGCACGACCCTCAGGACCCTCTGTACACCCTGCCTGGACAAGAGCGCCGACGAGGAAAAGGGCCAGCCAAAAGAAGAACGTCCCAGTGCACTCGCTCCTCCACCGAGCATGAAACCTTAGACATTCAGGAAGCAAGGACACTTAAAGCCGAAAAGGCAGAAGAGCTTTATGCCACTCTGCCAGCTATTGTAGGTGTTGTTGGGAACTATAATAAAGGTGAGTATGGCTGCATGTGAGACAATTGGAAAACAATAAGCCTTTTAGCTACAGAGATGAAAAGCAGAATAACACACTTTATCTTAGGTTTTGTGACAACACAGAAACCCTTAGAAATAGTGTTATTCAGGAAATGCACAACAAAAGCCACAGCTCTGAATAGTTTCTGTTCCTGTCTGCAGACTGCAACCCCACTATGCGCTTCAAGTGCCCCTTCTGTACACACACAGTGAAGAGGAAGGCAGACCTGAAGCGTCATTTGCGCTGTCACACTGGGGAAAGGCCGTACCCCTGTCAGACCTGCAACAAACGCTTTACTCGTCTGGAACATCTCCGCAGCCATTTTGAGACGGTGGGTTCAATTTGCAGTTAGGTTCACAAGCACAAATTATACCAAGTTCTGTCAGTCAGCATTGTTAGAACAGCTTCAGAAACATGGAATAATGATAAATGTCACACTTCAGGCTGTGCTTTAAAGGCTGATTGGTTGTTATTTGTATCAGTGTCGATAACCACCCAGGCGTACTGCTGCAGGAACATCAGCACAATTATCACGTTCCATGAATAAACACACTTTTTATTTTCGCATGTTTGTCTGAGCTCACATTTTTTATTCCTTCTTACTTCTTCACAGATTCATCAAGCCAGCAAGCTGGTTTGCAGGAAGTGTAAGTGTATGGTGACAGAGGAGACCGGCCATGTGGTATGTGAGGGTACACGACGCTACCGCCTGTGTACTGCATGTGTCCAGGAAGTGGGTTGTGACAGCGTCCCCGTGGACAGTTTAGAAGGAAGCAATGAGGAACCAGCACTGTTACTTGGTGTGAATGGAGAGGAGGAAGGGGACAGTAAGAGGTCCTGGATGGTGACTGATGATGACGACCTGGCTGAAGACTCAGGGGCCGACCTCATAATCCACCAAGTGGATGATAGTGACGAAGAGCTGCAGTGAAATGGCACCAAAGTGTGTGTTCGTGTGTCAATGTGTGTGTGTGCGCACATGCATGCACAGGCATGAATGCAGAATGACTTTATGTGTATTTGTGTGTTAAAGCCATGCAAGTAAGTTAATGCATAAATATATGATCCAGTGATGTAATTATATACATGTATGATATAATAGTTATCTGTTAGTTAATCATTATTTTCAAATAAGATGATTGACTTTTGTGGTAATGGAATGCTTTTTGTTAATCCTCATGAAGATATACAGTATTCCAAGCATGAAATCCTGTGTTTCCTTTAATTTGATGATATAATAAGAACTATGATGGAACAAGTTTTGTCATATGCATGCAAAAACATTTTTGCTATATTTTGCTATAATAGACTCTGTTTTGATACAGATTTGGCATGTCTGTGAGGACAGATTTTATTTTCCCAATTTCACACTGTTGCAAAGCTTTGGATGGTTATGTCCGATTATGATATGCATTCTGGCTTAAAGCTACTTCTAATTTATTCCCTTTTTATGCTGATAAATTGAAGATATTTTTTTTATAACATTTGTGTCTTGGTCTTTTATCTTGTGTGCTAGTTCATGATCCAGAGTACAAAATTCCATGCCACTCAAGGTGGTAAATTTGGTGGCAAATCACAAATTTTGAAAAGATCAATTTTTGAATAATTTTTGGCAAAATTTAAGATTCTCAATCCTCCTCTCCTCCGTCTCAGTCCTCTGAATTCACAACACTGCATATTTTCCATCACTCCCTGATCTACCCACATGAGATTGGCTGCGTCGTGTTTTTAGCCAGTTGTAATATAGTATTCTGTCTCTGAAAATGTTTTGTAAGACTGGAATCAAATCAGTGAGGTCATTTTGATCCTTGACAGGAAAAAGGTTTGAAAAAACGACCTCAGGTGGCTAAAAACTCAACAAGCTATGAGGCGCTGTAGTTCCAATCTCTGACCGATAGATGGCGACAAGGCGCAACGTTTATCAGGCGTGAAGACGTTCCGGACCCGAAGAAGAGGTGATGTCACTGGGAGGCTGGACCGTCATGGCGGCTATTATGAAGCTTGTCAACAGAAGCACTTTCAGCTCCGCAATGGGCAAACAGTACTTAGCTTTTAGCTCTGCAGCAGCGGCCAAAGCAGTGAGTATTTATGTACTTTTATCCTCCTGAATTTACTACTGTATACTTTAAAAATGCATTAAATACTGTCAGCGTCCTTTGGTTATATAATAAATGATAGCTAACTGTGTTAGCTGGCTAATGCTACCTGTTTAGCAGGTGTGCTGTGACAGCTTATTTTCCTCTTTAATACAAAACAAAGAACTTTAATATTTATGTTACTATATTATAGTAATAAAGAGTTTCCATATTTATCAATGTAGATGTTAAGGTTGACTACAAGATTATTATGCAGATGCTTCAGAATTTGTTTAAAACAATTAAATCTAAAAATGCATTGTGCTGCCTTTTATACTTAACTGTATTTATTTGAGTCTGCTGTATGTAAAGAAATGTGTCGTTAACGTTTGTGTTTGTAGGCTGGTGTAAGGCCAGGTCAGTCTCTTCCACAGAAGGTGAAAATAGTGGAAGTGGGGCCCAGGGATGGTCTTCAGAATGAAAAGGTAACGCTTGTGTAAACATACTAATTCAGTCGCAAAATCTAGTGGAGAATGCAACTGCCTCTGTGTGACCTTAGAAGGCTGTTTTTCATCATCAGTGTGTATTGTTTGAGTGCAGAGAGAGGCAGGTACATAGCTCAGGTGTTGTGTAATGAGAAACCATTTCCGTCATCCATACGTGTCGCATATTTCTGATGTTTTCCTTATCTTCTGGTTTTGCTCCTTCAGACCATCGTGCCAACTGAGACCAAAATTCATTTGATTGACTTGTTGTCAGAATCAGGGCTGCCAGTGATTGAAGCCACCAGCTTTGTATCTCCAAAATGGGTTCCACAGGTGAGATTATATTGAGTAATTCATATGAAAGTCGTGACACACCCCACAGAAACTCAAAGCTGTATGAATAAGAGCGACTTGTTTTCTCTTTTTTTGATTGCTTGCTGTTGTTTTCTTCACATGTCAGATGGCAGATCAGGTGGAGGTGATGAAGGGGATCCGTAGAAAATCTGGCGTGTCTTACCCAGTGCTCACCCCTAATCTTAAGGGCTTCCAGGCTGCTGTGAGTGCAGTGCATCACTCTCTAATACTTCATTTTAATATTTGCCATATATGGTGTGTTTAAGTGTGGGCTGCAGTGCAACAAATACTCAGAACAATAACGCTAAACCTCTCAAATGACTCAACCCCCAATACCTTTTCCCTCTTCTACCTCCAGGTGAAGGCAGGAGCATCAGAGGTTGCCATATTTGGTGCTGCGTCTGAGCTATTCAGTAAGAAAAACATAAACTGCTCAGTGGATGAGAGTTTGCAGCGCTTTGACGAGGTGATGACGGCAGCTAAAGAGGCGGGTGTGCCAGTCAGAGGGTAGGATTATTGGCCTGTCCCGTTCACTGTGTGAAAACACACATGTAATGATTGGAAATTGATTTTGGCACGAGTCTCATCTGCATTTCTCCTCACCACAGTTACGTGTCTTGTGTTCTTGGATGCCCATATGAAGGCAAGGTGGCACCTGAAAAAGTTGCACATGTGAGTTGTCATCTGATACATGTGTGCAATGTTACACCAATGTAATCTCTTCAGAAACTTTGGCAACATTTCTGAATTGCTTTGCTGAAACACAATGTAAGCATTGTCACCGGTATAATCGAGCTCTGTCTCTTCCTTGCAGGTAGCTAAGTGTCTGTACTCTATGGGCTGCTATGAAATCTCTCTGGGCGACACCATCGGAGTTGGGACTCCGGGTGGCATGAGTGAAATGTTGGAGGTGGTGAGCAGAGAGGTGCCGGTCAGCGCACTGGCCGTGCACTGCCATGACACGTACGGCCAGGCTCTGGCTAACATCCTCATAGCCTTACAGGTTAGACGTAGTGGTCATACCAGCTGAAAATATAGCTTCTACTGATGCAGGTGCTACATGCTACATGCTACACGGAATTGATCTATTATCAGTGCAGTGGTAACTTCATTTGTATGAAGGGTATTTTCTTTGTTTTGCAGATGGGAATCAGCGTGGTGGACTCATCAGTAGCTGGACTGGGCGGGTGTCCCTATGCGCAGGGGGCTTCTGGGAATGTTGCGACTGAGGACGTGGTCTACATGCTGCACGGACTTGGCATTCACACAGTAAGAAGCTGCTTCAAATCATGACAAAAAAATTCAACCTAGCTATAGTTTAACTCTCACTAAACATGCTCCCTTAGTGAGGCCTGGGTAAGTAATAATTTAATTTGGTGTTAAAATTCACCAAATTTGTGCCAAAAATTTACAAAAATGATAATGTTGAACACTTTGCTTACTAAGAAAGGTGGTGTTTTACAAATTATTTCCAAATAAACTTGTGAGGAAAAAGAACCCATAGTAAATGATCTGTGGGAAATTTCATGTATTTTTCAAGACATTAGATTTTTTTTTTTTTTTTTTTTTNTTTTTTTTTTTTTTTTTTTGAAAAACATTTAATTGAATAGAAACTTGAGCGTACATAAAGCACACTTGAAACAAAATTTTAAATAGAAATATTTTTCAATAGCTTTTCGCATATTTTTTCTGATTTTGGTGTTTAGCTTCATTTTATGATAAATTTAATTTTAATTTTTCTTAGATTTGTTTTTTTTCATATCATAAACATTTGTTTCTCATGAATGGCAGTGCACCAAACTACACAGAATGATCTGGTCCATTCCAAAATGATACATCCTAAATTGTGGGAATACGTTTCTGATTATGGTGCTATGGAAACTCAAAATTTTAAAACAGTAAAAATTCAGTTAAAATGTGATTTGTCTTTTCTGTGACTTTGCAAACTTCATAGCATTTTGGCCAGTATAAGCAGAAATCTAAAACATTATTAACCCAAAATATTTTGCAATAAACATCTTGTAAATGAGTTTTTACACTGAGAAAACACCAGTATCCATACATATTAAAAGATTTCATTTCCTTTTCATCATTAGTAACTAAACCGTTTGCGATTAGTGCACAGTGTGAACTCCCACCATTAGATAGATAGATACTTAATTACTTTGTTTGTTTGTTTATTAATCCTTGGGGGAAATTGCATTGTTACAACAGATAAGTACAAATAAGTAATCTGCTCATGAACAGCACAATATTATCAGTAAGACGAAAAATAAGGCAAAAAATAAAGATAAGTAGCAAGAATAAAACAAGCTAATATACAAATATAGAAAAAGACAAATCCTTAATCCTGAAACTCGAGCAAATAAGATACGTGTTAGTAAGTATAAATAGCAGCATATGGAATTAAGATAAATACAGATGTCAAAATAAATATATAAAAATATTGCTTATTGCACTAAAGCAGTCCAAACTCCAGGGTCCGTCACGTGCTGGATGAACTAAGCGGAATCAACTTCCTGTAACATCCCTTGTTGCACCTGAGCTGCATCAGCCGCTTGCTGAACATGCTCTTCCTGCTGAATAAGGTGTCATGGAGGGGGGTGGGAGTCATTGTCCATAATAGTTCTCAGTTTGGACAGAGTTCTCCTCTTTAGAGAGTCCAAGGGAAAACCAAGGAGAGAACTGATACGCTGGTATGACACATCTCCCTTTAACTCTTACCCTCTGTCCTCCTGTCCTCTCAGGGAGTGGACCTTTCCAAGCTGATGGACGCCGGGGCATTCATCTGTCGGACCCTCAACAGGAAGACCAGCTCCAAAGTGGCGCAGGCCACCTGCAAACTGTAGTAAACCCATATCCAGGGCCCCCACAGACTGAACATTAGCATAACCACATCCACCCTATTGTGTTTTTTCCCCAGCTGTGATTTTAATTTGATTTGTCCTCTATCAGATGAGAGTATCATGTTGATATTTGACTGACCTGATCTATTTAAAGCACAGATTATAGTTGCTACATGATAGCATAGCTGGAACGGTGCCTTATGGAAATCTGTCTTGTCGGACTGATCCCACCTCTCAATGCCTTGAACTGAAGGGGAAATCATGAGTCTTTTCAAAAGCCTTTTCTCACCTAATTTTTGTAGGGAGCCGATAAGACAAATGATGGTGAATCAGAGGAGAGGCAAAGTATTAAACATGGCATTCATAGTGTTTGTGTTCGGTTGATCATGCAGGGGACACGCACAAGCTTTGTTTCTAAGTGTAAAAACACCAGTAAAATGTTTGAGGGATGGAAGAATTAATTGGTAAAGTCAAAAAAAACAGAAGAACCAACAGGATTTTCATCCTTCTGTATGCAGTGATCACTCTGTTCAAACAAACGATCTTTGTGGAGCTCGGGCATTGCACTGGCTTGTGAAAAATGCGGATGTGCTGCATTCCACTAACTTAGAAACAACCATATTTTTTTCTTTTACGTATGTTGGATTCTTAGTTTTACCTGAATTTTAAGTATTTATTTTCAAATACTGCTCTTCATGTTAAAAATGTATATATGTGAAATTAGAAATTTGTTTTAAAAATAAAAAATGAAATGTGTTGTAAATAATCTGCTTTTCTCAGATCCTCTTCTGCTCATTTCTTTTCTCATTTCTTCCCTTCTATCACAATTTTACATAAACATAGTTCAAAAATATAATGTGGACAACAAAAATATATAAATTGACTGTCCTACTTTGAAGAAAGACCTGTATGTTACTTTAATCTCCACCCATCATAGTAAATCAGTTATACAGATTTTTCCACTTAGGAATTTGAGAGTTAACTTCAAATCTATAGGATTTTTCACTTAGTAAAGGAAGTGGTTGAGAAAAAACAAACTCTTTTCTTAGCTGCGCCTTGTGGAAACCTGACTGACAAGTCTGACAGGCGTGCTGAGATTGTCACAGTTTTTTCTCTGCAGGTCTCTGCAAAACTTAGTCTGAAAGACTGCATCAGTATCAGACAACAAAATCACAGGCCACATGACATCACAGCAAATTCACGAGTTAATGCTTACTGCCATGTGAGGAATATGCAGAGTAATGCTAGGGTTGGAAATGTGATTCAGATGCATGTTATGAATCAGAGATGGAAAAATTCATTTTCTCTACAATAAGGTAATTATTCTTGCATAAGGCTGCTCTGCTAAGGTTAGTCTACCCAGATGTTCTATGTCTTTCAATTATTTAGTTATTTGTCTGTTTTAGAAAATCTGAAACCATTTTCAGCACTGTGGCTTCACCACACAGCAAGATGATCCAGGGTTTGAATTCCGTCTGGAATTTGCACTAGTTAATCATTAACTTAAGTTTGGGGGGCCATGCCTCAACCACATCTCTAATCAACCATCCAGCCTACATGTGCCTGCTTGACCCATCCTCTTCCTTTTGATTCAGCTTCCTTGACCCACCCACCTGCCACCTAAACCATCATCCATCCCCACATATGATGCCTGAAAGATGGAACCCTCAACTCAGCTGATGATGGGTATTTTATAGTTGTTCTATTAATGTTGTTTTATCAGATTTGAGGTTGCCTTTTTTAACATCTGGCCAGGGACTGCAGATGAAAATTACCCTTTTGGGCTAACTGGCTCATTTACAGTTTTCTGTTTTACTGTTGATCAATGAACACAAATAAACTAATAAATGAAAATGAAATTCGTCACCATCCCAGTGTCCCTGGGTGTTCTCTGGGTGCTCCAGTTTCCTCCCACAGTCCAAACACATAGACAAATAGGCTGGTGATCTCTCCAGGGCATGCCCTCTCTCACCTACTGAGCCTTGTGATATGCTCACTGCCCTGCACGGGACCAGCTGTTATGAAGGTCAGCAGTGTGAGTGTAGCCAGGATGGATGGATGGATGGATGGATGGATGGGGCTCAGCATTTATCTGTTAGCCTTTTCCCACTCTCACATGACTTTTGTTAATTTCCGTTTCCCATACACATTTTGGTAATTCACTTCTCTCTCTTTTGGATATATGGACCCTCTTCCACTTGTGTGAGTGTTGGGTCCTGAAGCCTAGCTGTGACCAGAAGTCCATCCAACTGGCTGCCTTCTGGCTTCCATGACCTTGATGATATCCAAGTCTGGTGGTGTGGGTGCTGTGCCCACACCACCAGGCCACACCACTCAAACTATAAAAACTATAAACTATACTAAACTATACTCACCTGTGGACATTCACTCCATGTGACTCATGTTATAATCATATGACTTCATATTGACTAGACTGACACTGGATCATTGATTATTTGCTGTGCATATTATTCTGTGATGTCTCTTTGTTTTTGATCTTTGTAATTTACCTGTTTCTACACCTGCAGCTATTGCACACCCAGTAGTTGGACGAGAGGGAATCTCTCTTTGAATAGCCTCTCCCGAGGTTTCTTACATTTTCCTTATATAATAAGGTTTTTAGGGAGTTTTTCCTCATCTTCTTGGAGAGCTCGGACTGGGTTGGAACTGCTAATTTGTGGGTCTGTAAAGCCCCCTGAGACATTGTATGTGATTCTGGGCTATACAAATAAACTTGACATGAACCCATTTTGAAAAATATAATCAAACAACAACCATCCCCAAATGTTAGAAACCATAACAGCAAGCACCATAAAGAAACTCCAGTGTTTTATTTAAAAAATTATATTAAAATTTACAAGTGCATACATTTCCATCTGATCATTCCACCAATGTGTGACACACAAAAAAACACACATCCTAGTTCAATGAACTGTCTGCTTGCCTCGCGCCTCCTCCACTCCAGCTCATGTCTTCCTTCTCCACCAACACAGAATTAAACAGCAGCATTCCTTTCGCCTTATTTAAATCAACAGTGGACTTGGATGAGGCAAGTTTGTGTACAAGCACGTCAAAACACAGGCAGTGTATGTACGGCATGTGGCTGTGCAGCTTAAACCTGGGAAGCATATGTCTGCAGAGGCTTTAGATAAATGAAAATATGGCTGTATGTATCATAATAAATCTTATGTAAGAAAGCAATGCAGTAAGAAAAAAAACCTCATTTCAGGCCAGTGTATCACCTTCAAGTATTTCTCTGATTTCTGATGTTAAAAATACATTCTATGTCCACATTTCAGTGTAGAATGATTTGCTGTTTTTAATGACTGTGGCCCTGCTGATAACCTAAAAGAACCAGTCAGTAGAGATAAAGGCATGGCTATAAATAAGACAGATCACTGAAATGTTACATTAATACTCATAGTTACAATAGGCTGGCAGGGTCGGCGAATACCTCTGTCAGGTGTGTCCTGAAGCCTGGCTCCAGGTGTGTATGTGTATGACTGAGCAGTTCAATATGAGGGTTTCATTACCTTCCCCTCTCATGTCACTCCTCCAAGACCGAGAGAGAGAAGCCTCACTGGAATGTTCAAATACAGGAAAAGGGTGAACTTAAAAACTAACAAGACCTTTATTGTATTCAAAAACATAACCCACACATGATTAACAAATCAATTTGGCTCTAAGATGACTTGTAAATATTATGGGTATCCCCACAGAAACATTCACGCTATCAAAAAGAGTCTTAGGATAGTCTGGATGCATGTGCCTACAGAATGAATCCAGGTCTGAAGAACACAGCTTCCATGTAGTTCATAGTTCTGAGTCTGTTTTTCTGAGGTCTGTAACTGAGTTCTAGCCAAGCACAACTGATCACTTAGTCCTGATTTTGGATTTACAATCATGAAGAGGTGGAAAGATTTGGAGCAGAGGCCCGCCACTTCTCTTCCGCTTTCAATGTGGCTAGTCCATATGGAGACTTGCGTGCAGGGTTGAAGGATGGAGGCTTTTCCTTTTCCTTTTCCATCAAGTCCTGCTTGGGCTTAGGTGGACTGAAGCTGTTAAAGGGGTCATCGTCATTGTACTCGTCTTGATGCATGGGTACCCTGCGATGGTGCCTTTTCATTTTGTTCACAATTCTCACAAAGCGTTTGGAGATGAGATAAATGATCTCACAGATGTTGAGGATGATGCAGAGTGCCGAGGCCCCGACCATGAAGTAGGTGAACACCTTCTTCTCGGTGGGGTGGCCGATGTAGCAGTCCACCTGGTTGGGACAGGGTGCCACCTCACATTTAACCAGCCGAGGCAGGTAGAAACTGTCGTAGATGCGGTGGAGGATGTAGAGGAAGGAGACCTCAATGCCAGTCTTGACGAAGAGGCTGATCAGGTAGGTCCACCACAAGCCGCCATGTTTCTTGCCTGTGTTATTGTACAGCTTGCTGTCATTGCCATGCTTGGCTTTGTACTTGCGCTCACGGTCGTCGCGGTACGCCACATGCATGACCACCATGAAAGATGGGCATGTGACGAAGATGAGCTGCAGAGCCCACAGGCGGATGTGGGAAATGGGGAAGAAGTAGTCATAGCAGACGTTGGCACAGCCCGGCTGCTTGGTGTTACAATCAAAGTCCTTCTGCTCATCTCCCCAAACTCGCTCTGCTGCCACCACGTACACCATCACCCTGAACACGAACACCACTGACAGCCAAACCCGCCCGAACGCTGTGGAGTNCACGTACACCATCACCCTGAACACGAACACCAC
This sequence comes from Lucifuga dentata, assembly GCA_014773175.1. Classification (NCBI taxonomy): domain Eukaryota; kingdom Metazoa; phylum Chordata; class Actinopteri; order Ophidiiformes; family Bythitidae; genus Lucifuga; species Lucifuga dentata. Next base: position 69,924 of record VXCM01003267.1, read on the forward strand.
TGACAGCCAAACCCGCCCGAACGCTGTGGAGTACTTATTCACCCCGCTGAGGAGGGCTTGGAAGGTCTTCCAGTCCATGTTTCTGACTGGCTGTCTAACGGCTCTGCTCCAGAGATTCTCTTTTCCTGGTTGTTATTTATCTGGAAAGCTGAAAATGGCAGAATGAAGAATGGATGAACAGGTTTATATTGTCTGCTGAATAATCTGCTCCTACAGTGTCAGATCAGTGTTGTTGTTGTTGTTCTAGTCAGGAGTGTATATATGTTCCCAGTGTCCTGTGTTCCCCAGTTCAGTATTCTGTTAATACACATTAAAAGGGTGTAACAGAACCCTAACCCTAACCTATTATATGCTCTATTGTGCTATATAAAGCTGGGGAACATAGGACCCTGAGAACATAGGACTGACTCCATTCTTGTCCTGTTTATCCTATATGGCCTTTTAACAAATGATGTTACACACTTTAAAAAAAAAAATTACTGATGAACAGTATTTTATCTTGTAAAGCTGAAAGTCAAATCAAATGTTAAAACAAACAGAACAACAAACTAAAAATGTAACCACAAACTCCAGCTTCCAACTAAAGTCTTTCATAAAGAAAGTAAGTTATTAAAACAGAGTTTAACAAATGTGTGAAAAAAAAACACTTGGATTCCATTTGAACACAAGCACATTCGGGCTACTTTTGTATAGATACTCATTAATAAACAACATCTGAAATATGATCATCTCTTTATGTCTCTTTACAAAAAAGAAAACGTTATTCATTTGAATCGGTGTAATTCTTCAACGAAAGCAAGTCTTTTGCGCACAAGCTGTACGCGTAATTTACGCATTTTTCCGGCTGGTTTGGTGCTACCGATAAACCGATCTCTATTAAAAAAAAAATAAAATACGTTTTTGTTTCAACGACTACTATATAAAACAAAGAAAACAAAAGACTTGTTAGTACTATTTTAAACTAACGCTTTCCACTTCACTTCGACTAAACAACGATACGTCTAAGAAACCTCAGCTCATCTCTCAGGTATGCCTCAAAGGTTCGAAAATAGTGAGATTTCTACTTACCAAAAGAAGAATTACTTCGTTATTAGTTTAAAAAAAAACGCGACTAAAAGTTCCTTGTGGACTTTTTTTCTTGTTGATTTAAAGTCGTTTTAGTCCTGTAACGAAAGGTTTTTGTTTTCCTGGACAGGTAGAAGAGGCGCAGTCTTGAGAAATGCGCCTGTGGGTGTGGTTAACGCAGAAAGACTGGAGCTGACTGAGATATGCATCATCTCTTTCTCTCTCTCTCTCTCTCTCTCTCTCTCTCTCCACACATGCATACTCCCATACACACACACACACACATCAGTGTTAGGCAGCAGATCAAATATTTTTGTCCTACAGTGAAGCGTTTACAAAGACCATCTCTAACCTACTTCTGTGATCTGCAGAAGGTCTGAATATTAATAATCAATTTTGACACCTGATAACCAGTGAAAGACTTTGTAATTTGACATTATTCTGGCCAGGGATCACTAGGGACCACGTGGGCCCTTGCAGGGTGAAGAGCTTAGTGAGCTTAGATCCAGTAGATACAATAACTGAATGACTGTTTGATTACTGTGATTATCTCACCCCTCCACAGCTTTATAATAAATCTGTGTCCATTTATCTGACAGCAAAAGCCACATTAGACAGGGTTAAATTTAAGATCAAAAAAGAAAGGTGTGGGGTTAGATTGATGTTAGTGCTGATGTCTTTGCAGTTGAACACTTTTAGGTTTTACAAGTTTGTGATAATTGTCTGTTACAACTTTCCAGAAACGGAACTTTTCCTTGTTCCAACTTGTTCAAGAACATCTCAGCTCACGTCAGCAACAGACACACCCTGAAGTGCACACAGTTCTTTTCTTGTTTCCGGCTTTATTTGTTGAAAGCTTTTGCTCCCACACTGGTGACGGATGCTAGGCAACTGCTTATTCTGGGATGATCAGGTGGGGAACAGTAATGCAAATGTTGAGATGGGTGGTGGGGAAAAGGAAGGTGGAGAGATTAGTTTATTGAGAGAATTGATATAAATTTAGAGGTTTAATCAAGTCTAAATGCTTTACATTGTTACCAGCCAAATATTTATGTTCCCCTGTGCCTCATTCTATCTTGTATTTCTTTATTCATTTTCAAATCATCTCTTCTCATATAACAATGTTAAAATCCATGAACTCCTGGTGCTCCCAAGCTCATCCTTTGATCATCCATCCATCCAGTTTTACACCCAAACTTCTTTTGTTTTTAAATCCTTCTTTGCAGATAAGGTCTCTCATTAACCCTTCAGAATAAACCTACACTATAACTATGTATTCAGAGCCATTTCTGCTAACATTAAATGATTGCATGCAACTTTAAGTGCACTGCAAGCTGCAGTTTCTGTTCTCAGCTATGAATATCAAATGTCGGCCTGTTTAAAATGTCCCAGCCATTCCAGAACATGCAAGTTTTTTCAGACTGGTGACTCTGTTCTGTGCTATTGAATTCAGTATTTACACATTATGTAAGGATTAAAGACTTGTCCATAAATCATGAGTCACCCAGCTCAAGCAGTAAGGCTATAAAGTTATTGTAACTCATGTACATACACAGACTATAAAATACAAAACTGTGTAAACTTGATTTGTTAAATTTCAACAAGGATCATAGCAGGGTGATCTTTAAATTCCTTCATTACCTCTGCCAAGGAGGTTATGATTTTGCCTGTGCATGCTGGTTGGTTTGTTTGTTAGCATGATTACTCAAAAAATTCTGAGCCAGTTTTGATAAAAACTTTGTGGCAGGGTGGGGGCATGGCCCAAAGGAAATTTAGTCAAGATATGGATCCAGAACATTTTAAAATGATTTCTTAACATTGATATAGAACGTTTTTGATATTTTTGTTTAAAAAACAAAACAAAACAAAAAAAAAACAAGCACATTTGTCCCATGATAGATTAGGTGTAATTTGGTTTGGATCTGCATAAAGCATGCAAGTAGTTTTAGTATATTTAGTATATCTTTAATAGTTACAGAGATAGATCCAGAAAAATATTATGTTTATGCTATCGCTTCTTTCTTTTTAGGCCAGTATATTATTAGAACAAGACAAATTCTGCCTTGGCAGAGGTATGCCCTCTATGGAGTGCCCTTCTAGTTTCAAGCCCATTATGTATTTCTATAGGCTGTACAGCTGCATGTAGATTGTATAAATGACTGAAAAATGCTGATGGTATTGTAGCTTTAGTTTGTCTAACACCAACAGAGAAAAGTTATATTATTGCAGCTCTGCCTTCTCAGAGTGAAACACCTTTTGTCAAAGCCTCACAACTGAGCAAACACTCTCTATTGTTTGAAGCATCCTTTCCAGTTACCCTTTTCAATAAAGTTCATCCATGGCATAAAGTTTGAGCACATGTAAACATCCGTGCTGGTAAAACTTAGAGCAGTTCAGCCGAATCGAAGTGCTGGCAGGGGGGAGGGGTGGAAAAGTTACTTCTTGGCTCCAGATGAAGAACTGGTCCAGGCAGTCTGCCGGGACGCACCTGAAGGAATGCACCCCATGACTCAACCTCTGTCAGCAGCATGTCTCAACAAGCAAAAACCAACGTAAACAGCATAAACACTTTGCTTTTCACTGCTGCTTCACTTCGACTGTGAACAAAAGGGCATGCACCAGCACAGAGGAAACTGGGATGTGAAGGAAAAGAATAGAAAAAAGGATACCCCAGAGGGTTGGGAGGGTCTAATGTTTCATATCAGCCCATTTACAGAACCACCAAGACATAATAAGATGAACTAAACACTGAAATGTGTATATAATTTCAGAACATTTTGCCCACTTTGACAGAGGCTAGTGGAGGAATGGGGATAAACTCCTTCATGCATCCGTCTTATCAGGTTGTCATGAAAACACTCAAGTAACACTTTCACAGGCTGCAGTGACTTATGAATTCTTCCACTGGGTGGGTCTCGCCATTGGAAATAATGAATCAAACTGGTGGAGTGGGCAACTCCTCCTCTTGCCTCCTCAAAGTACTAATCACCCTAAACAATGAGATTGCTGCTCCGAGTAGCACCAGCTTAACAACCAATGGGGAATGAGCTGATTGGCACGCACAAGGAAAAGTTAAGTTTTGTGATGAAACATTAGCTCCTTCATCTTTTTTAAAATATTCTCCTACTCACTGATTGCAGTTACAGCCCTTACTTCTATGAATAGTCATTTCCCTGGACTTATTCAATGAGAACACATTTTGACAAGCTAAGAAGTGATGATGTTTAATGAAAAATAATATTTACAACTGTTTGCACAACTGCGTTACAACTCAATTTCTTTTCTGATTGTGTACAGGAATTGTAAATCTAAAAACTGGTAATAAAAATGCAACAAGAGCATCAAAATCTTTCAAGCCTTAAGTGTGGATAAATTATAAAAATTACAGTTTTACTTATGAAACATTAAAAAAAAACATTACGGAAAAGGTTCCAGTATTTGTTAAACTTACATGTAAGTAGGTCAAGATATTTTACAAAAGCAGTTTGGGTGAGGCAGTGAAAAGAAAAGCACTCCTGTATGTAAAACCATACTCTCCTTACAATGGATGTTTGATTTAAAAGTGACCCATGTATTTGATTTCATTGTAATAAAAGGTAAATCTGACATCACATCACCAACATGCTTTCTTTGGTACAAGTTATGAAACTTCATCTGTAAACGTAAATCTTAAACAGTAAGAACATTCCAGACGGGTGATACATTCTGAATACGTATTTCATGATCTTTTTTGTCTTGTACTCCACAATTTCAAACAGTGGATGCAAAAACAGAAACCATATAACTCTGCTAGAGTTCATTCTCTGAGTGTCGACAAAGTCTGTTGAGAAATCTCTAAGTGCTGTGGACTGAGGAGAGGAAGGATGGCTCCTTTCCTTTGCTGCATCTTTGTTTCTTGTAGAAAGTCTTTGTTTAAAGTCTTTAAGAGTCCGTGTCTCAGTATACGGCTACACTGTATGAAGGGGCGGGCGTTTCAGGGGCGTTTTTGTCCGCCAGCCGTAACGTGTTTGACTCCACCAGGTTGCCTCCGCTGGACATCGTTGTAGCCATGGCCGATGCCATGACCTGGCGAGTGTGATGGAGAGTCCTGAAACATTCGCGGCAGCGTTTGCCAATCAGGTAGACAATCTCGAAAATAGAAAGCAGGATGCAAGCCAGGCTGGTGACCACCATGAAGATGGTGAAGATGCGTTTCTCAGTAGGGCGAGCGATGAAGCAGTCCACCTTGTTGGGACAGGGTTTCTGCTCGCATTTCACGAGTGAGGGGAAATCATAACCCTCGTATATGTGGTAGAGAAGGAAGACGAAGGTGGCGTCCACCAGGATTTTGAACACTAAGGTCAGGACATAGGTCCACCACAGGCCTCCGCGCTTCTTGCCGGTGTTCAGGTAGAGACGGCGGCAGTTCTCACCGTATTTGAGTCGGTGTTTCCGTTCCCGATCCTCCCTGTAGGCCACATGCATCACCACCAGAAGAGAAGGGCAGGTGACAAAGATGAGCTGCAGGGCCCACAGCCGGACGTGGGAGACGGGGAAGAAGTGGTCATAGCAGACATTATGGCACCCTGGTTGAGCCGTGTTGCATTTAAAGTCCTTCTGTTCGTCACCCCAGACCTTCTCTGCTGCCACCACAAACACCATGACCCTGAAGAGGAAGACTATGGAGAGCCACACACGGCCGAAGGCTGTGGAGTACTTGTTCACCCCACTGAGGAGGCCCTGGAGGAATGCCCAGTTCATGGCTAGGCTGGTTCACACTCTGCTCTTCTTCTGGCTGAAGAAGGAGATGGAGGAAGCTCTTCTCAGCGCAAATACACTTAACTCAAGAGATCAAACAGCCTAAGACAAAAAGAAAACTTCAGATATGGAATAGCAAAGACAACAAAGAAACACACCGAGATGGAACCGAGTCACATATGAAGTCGAATGTTTACATTTCTTTAAAGACAAAAAAATAAAAGAATAAAACGGGGGGGAAATGGCAGAAATGCATCTCTAGCATTTTACTAAGTTAATTTTAGCAATAAAAGTAGAAGTTTTTAATCCCTCACCACAGCGAAATACACAAATACTTAAGACTCGGACCAGCCCTTCGCCCCTACGGTTTCGGTAAAGACTCAAGTTTGTAGATTCCGTGCGTAATTACGCGTATCCAAAAATAACCTCTTTTCTAAATCATTAGTTTATACATCTGGAATCGTTCGCGGATGTTATCTATTTATCTATTTTAATACTTAAACTTCTGTTTTCATACTTACAGTAAACGCTTTTGCTGCGGTTCCGCGTTGAAGCGAAGAAACGGGTTTTAGATGAAGCTCAAAGATGAGAATCTGAAGACTTCTCAACAGGACGGGAGTGGAGGGGGAGGAGCTGTTTGCCATGTCTTCTTCTCTCCAACCTGCTCAGGTGTGGCTGCTTCGCTCACAAAACAGCTCGTTTGTCCACGTTAATTGGTTATACTTAACTTTTAGATTCCCNACACACACACACACACACACACACACACACGTTTGAATGATGTGTGTAAACAGAGCAAAACGTGATCGTTTGGTTTGATCATTTTAGAGCGGAAATCTGTCTGGACAGATGGATCCAACTCAAATCTACATGTGTATTTACATAAACCAATAAATGGACATTGTGAAAGATCAACCCATTTTATACATGGAATCAAATGTGCCCATAAATACTCTTTCTGTTTCATTTAAGAACCCTGCAGAGTTATTGTAAAAGCACTGAACTAATGAAATCAAATCTACAACTATAAATGAGTAGTAAATATTCTATATAACGCAATAAAAAGCTATTTACAGACAATCACCAGGTCAATTTAACATTAATTACATACAATTGATATGCAAAAAAGCTGTGATTCCTTTATTAAAAAATGGTTTTATTGAAATATTTACAGAGAAAGTGGGATCATTGTGGGAAAGACCAAGAACCTCACACTCCTTTCAGAGACTGCCTCCAAACACACATAACAACACACACACTTGTTTGGTTTTTTTTTATTATTCACACATATTCTCCACAGTCTGAGATGATCACTTTCTGCTTCGGCTTCCCATCTTTTGTTCCCTGAGCCTGCAGAAACAACAGACATTTAAAAAGACGAAGAAAGAAAAATTAAAAAAAAAAGAAAAATAGTATTCGTACAAAAAATGAAAAGCAAAGAATGAATGTCACATTTCCTCAGTATCTGTGATTGTGATTGAAAACTCATTTGTGATGAGCAAGGAATGTTAAAAAAAAGCACTTTGTTGCTGTGATATTATGTAAAAATGATGTCAATATCCTACAATTAATCCTGTATCAATCTTGGAAGCCAAAATTGTGATTTATTATGTACAAAATTAGCTGTCCAGCCCAGGACGTCCTTTATCTCATGCCTTACCTCCATTGCTCGGAGCACATCCATCCCCTCCACCAGCTCTCCAAACACCACATGTTTGCCGTCCAGCCAGTCTGTTTTGTCGGTGGTGATGAAGAACTGAGAGCCGTTAGTGTCTGGCCCAGAGTTAGCCATGGAGAGTTGCCCTGTGTGCATGAGAGAAGGTCTGGCCAGTTATCCTCAGGATCTGACGGTCAACACAAACCATGCAAACAGCACTCATTCAAAAATGGAGCCATGTTGCCAGAGAGCTTCTAATGCCTCACCTGGAGCAGTGTGTTTGAGGACAAAGTTCTCGTCATTGAACTTCCGGCCGTAGATGGACTTGCCGCCGGTGCCGTTGTGGTTGGTGAAGTCGCCTCCCTGGCACATGAACTGAGGAATGATGCGGTGGAAGCTGCTGCCCTTGTAGCCAAAGCCCTTCTCGTGTATGCACAAGCAGCGGAAGTTCTCTATAAAAGATGAAAGGAGAGTAAATACTGGAGTCATTGTTTTCCATCTTGGTTTTTCCTCTGCTTACTGTGAAGTTTGTTGTGGTCACTTGTGGTTTGTTTTTGCACCTGTAAGTAAGTAAGTAAGTTGCACCTGAAAGTTTTGATACCTGTACAGCCCATATACTGTATATATACACACACCAACTGATTATTCTGAAAATATTTACATACATGGAGTGTGCAGCTACAGTGTGTACTTTTGACAGAGATCTGATGGTGAGAGGACAGAGGAAACAGCATACACACCGACTGTCATGGGAACTATGTCGGCCCGGAGGAGGAAGCGTAGTCTCCCTGCTGGCTTGTTGCCGATCTTGATGTCCATGTAGACCTGAGGATTAACTCTGCCCTTTTTAGCTGGAGGCTCAGCCTGCACACAAACATCATAGTGACCATCATAACACAGTCTGCGCAGGTTAAAGTCTCAAAGTCCGTCACACACAGGAAAGTATTCCACCGCACCTCCTCTGTTGCTGTGTTGGTTGTTTCTCCAGCTGCCGCCTCTGCCTCCTCTGCGGTCTTCCCCGAGAACTTCTTCAGCCAGTCATCGTCGGACCACACTGAAAAAAAGGCAAAGTCAAGATCAGAACCATGGGTTTAAATTCATAGTCCAGGTGAAGCCATCACTGAAAGGGTTTTCACAATTCACCTGGTCGAGAAGAGCCTTCTTTGATTCTCATGGGCTTGGCGATATTGACTCGGATAGTCCGTCCAAAAAGCTCAGACTCATTCTGGTGGAGAAAAAGAGCAAAATATACATCAGCAGGAAAACAGGAAGCTCAATTTCTGGATGTTTTAGGTGAACTTGCTACTAATACATGTCAAAAGAAGAAATAAAGCTCAATTAAATATGATAACAGCTTGGTGATCAACTTACCATGTTATCAATAGCTGCTGCAGAATCCTATTGAAAATAAAAAACACAATTGGGTTAAAGTACAGAATATGTACCACAAAGTTCATTGCAAGGCAGGTCCACTAGGTGGCAGTAACTGACTATATCCACATGGACTCATTCTCATTCCCATTTACATGTTACACTGCTCAGAGTAGATTCAGATGGTTAGAACGTGTAATGTTAGCGTAGGGTTGTCTGGTAAGTTCTGAGCCTGACACATTAAGAAGTATGAATTGTAATATTTTTGTGGAAGTAATATTCCTTTGGTGTTACTGCACATTAAGTGTATTTATTAAGATAACCAATTACAACTTTAAAACATTCAAAGGTACCCAAGGCTCTGAATTGTACTACATATACCTGCTGGCTGTTACCAACTTTGATCTAGTTTAACACCCATCCTACTCACCTGCTTTCCCCCCCACAGACTACCACCTCTTCCTAAACATGATAAAGGCTTTAGTTGACACAGGTTGTGTAAAACTCGCTATGATGTTTTCTCACCTGCTTCGAGCCTGGAAAACCCATATGATCACTGACATTTGAACCACTGACATTTGCTGCTTCAGTCAAATAGTGGATCATGACTGGTTTAGTTTAACAGACTGTGAAATATGGTGGGATTCAAAGGATTTAAAAAGGCCAGAAATCATGTGTTTCTTCTAGGTTGTAGTAAGTGATTTGTATATTTGCAGATTATTCTGGATGACTTAACTTGACATGGTGACTTCATACTGTACTAACTGAGGAGGACATTTTTTTAGTGGAAGGAGACTATTGGAAAACTGCAATACCTCTGAGGCAGATTGTTCGCTCAGAACTCGTCAATCAACACTTGTATGTGTGTGAGATAAATTACTTAAATACTCTGATAGAACAGCTCGATTACAGATGCCACAAATGACTTTAGAAACGAGCCAATAAAATTATTTTGGTGACCAAAAAAATGTTATTTACATGGATGTTCATATTCAGAATTTGTCTTAAGTGGGCGGACATGAATGTTTCCTACCTCCGCCAGCTCAAATTCGATGAATGCAAATCCTCTGTGCTTTTCTGAAAAACAAACACCACATTAATTCGGCTTAACACTAAATGCACCATCACAATTTGCAGCAGGACTCCTGACCTCACCTGTTTCATAGTCTAAAGGTATCTGGATGTCTGTGATGTCTCCGAACGGGATAAATGCTGCATGTAAAACCTTCTCATCCACCTCCTCTGCCAGGCCACCTGACACAAACAAAAAATAAACTGATTAACATTAAGCCGGATAATGTGAACTGACCAATTTGAACCCGATAATTAATCATTTCATTGAATAATGTAAAGAGGATATAATGAACGTAGCATGTTTACGTGATGCGTTTAGGACCCTTTAGTCTTTATATTATGCGTTTTATTTCAGATTTTATATCCTTAGAGATACTCATATATCCCGATACAAACCGTTTTATACATGGTTTGAGAAAAAATGTGTGAATTCTGTAAAATTTGACGTAGTTTGCATATTTCAGGATACGTTTTACCGGCTAAATAAAGTCGTTTCTTTTTTTCATATTATCCGCTTCAATATTTACGCTACAAATGTAATGCCATCGTGTCTATTTCAGTCTTTTAAAATCAAATCCTCGAAAATTAAAGTATGATAAACAAAATAACTTTAAGAAGAAACTAATATTAACTCACCAACATACAACACCCGTTTATTGGCAGCCATATTGGATTTAACCCTTCAACTTTGACCTCAGCAGCACCAGCTTCTCATTGGCGTACAGAAATAAGCCCCGCCTCCCTGCTCTAAATTCTGCTCTACTGTCACCTGCAGGCTGACTATAAAATCCCAGCCAGAACACAAAGTCTGATTCGGACACTAAAACGGAAATTAGGTCATTGTAACGTAGTTATGGTGTGCATGCAGAATGTAAGGCACATATACTGCTATCTTCAAGACTTCTTATTGTTATAGGTCAAAAGTTAAATTATTAGAGGTCGAAACTTGCCATGAAAACCTGTTTAGATTCACCTGGAAATATGCTGGCAAACAGGGCTCTGGTGACTTTTGTGGGCCAAACTCTGTGACAAACATGCAGAGAAACACTAATGTTTGCTTATGTGAACTAAAATTGGTAGCTCGTGTACTGAAATTGAAGCTTATTTTGGTCATTTTGCAAGTTAATATCAGACGAGAGATTTTGCTTTACAGCTAACTTGCTTGCACTTGTCTCAAATTGAAGACTGGTTATTTTAAGTATCATCCAGAACTCGTTTGTTATCTTAAAGTATTGCTTTTCCTTAAGTTGCCAAATAGTGGAGGAAATTCATCCTAAAACAATAACATGCAGAGTATCTTCAGTGTCAAAGTCTAGCTTCCCATTAGTTGAGATCACTGAAATCTCTTTGGACTGAAAGTATGCTTTACACCTTCACTTTTTTCTGTTCCCTGGATCCTGGAAAGAAGAGAATCCCAAACTCCTGTAGTCTATCCATCCTTCAGGTTCAAGTCCTCACAGGAGTTTGTCTGAATTTACTCCCTTGCCTTTAACAACTCAAGATGTTCACTCCATGAACCACAATACACTTACATTTGAATCCCTACAATTTGATCATGTTGTGGCTTATTATTGTGACCCATATTGTGGCAAAAGGCAAGCAAACACATTTCCTACAGGAAATATAGACATCTCTAGTTATAACTGAAATTCTTATATTCAGCAAGTGCCTGATGCTGAAGTAATGCAACATGATGAAGTTTAAACTGCCAGAAACCTTTTCAGAATTTCGATATAATCATCCCAACTCAGGTAGATCGATAAGGGACATTTATTCTTTTATATCTTTCTCAATCCACAAAGTCAGACTATATTTATATGCATCCAAGTTCTGTAGCTCAGTGGCTGTCAAACTCTGGTATCAGTACCACTGGTGGTACCCCTGTAGAAGTTACAAGTTTTAAAGAGTACATAAACTACTTGTAACCATTAAAAAAACACACACACACACACAAGAGTGGTAACCTTGATATATCATCCCTTTATTGAGAATACCAAACACCCTTGATAACATGGGATGGAGGAATCCATCACTTCAAATCAAACACAAAATTTCCAAACAAAGTAATTGAGCAAGGCTCATTTTCTTTATAGAAAAAGGCTTCTGTCCTAAGCCACAAAGTGAAGGGCCTTGATTCCAGGAAAAAAAAAACAACAAACAAACCCTCATTTGCATTATTGCTTTTGGCATGTAGTTTAAACGTATTACAGAACTAAGTAAATTAAGTACTTAGTACTTCTCAACATTCAAGTAAATTTTAAAATTACATGTTCTTTTTTTTCTTGATTTTTGTTTTTGCATAATCATTCAGACGACTCTGGAATTTGAAATCAGTACAGTGTTTGTCTCCCCATCTCTGCTCCTTTATCTGGAAAAATACAATGACGTCATTAATGCCACAGTTGAAGTAGTCAAACTACACTAATAATGTATCTGTATAGTGTATGTACTAATCATTCACAAGTATTAAGTCAAATGTAGCAGATTAGATTTGTTTTCAGGGGAAAAAAAGCACTGAAACAGATGATTATTATCATACCAATAAAGCGCATTGCCCTCAGGATGTGGCAGCAGCAGCAGCAGGAGCCATGCTGCTCACTTTCTGGGTGGCGTCTTTCTTTGCCTGGTGGGCCTGCAGCACTGCAACGGCTTCCTCCACCTGCAAAAAATGAACATTAATATGTGCATAATGGCATACTGATACAGTTATGTGTAAGGGTTAATCCTTTTTCAGTGCAGCAATATAGAAAAACGGAAGAAACGGAGGTACCTTTGAACGCAGAGATTCATGAGACTCCAGCATATGCAGCAGTTCAGAGTTGTCAATCTCCAGCAGCATGCCAGTGATCTTTCCTGCAAGGTTGGCATGCATGGCCTGAATCAGCGGGAACAGACGCTCCCCTGAAAGACAATTAAGAGAAGGAGAATGAACCAATCTAATTTAACCTGAGAAGAATTAATGTGCACTTCAGTGCTATGTGGGATTCTTTACCTAGCATCTGCTTCTGCTCCTGAGGGGGTGCAGCAGCCAGCATGGAGGCTGTAAGTGGTTCTTGGCCCTGAACATGCACAGCTGGCTGAGCCTTGAAGGAACAGATGAAGAAATTTAATTATAGTTCACAAACTAGATGGAACTGAAACTCCAGATGATGTGACTGATCTGTTTGTCATACCTGTTGTAAGGCAATAGGCTGCACCACCTGGGGGTTTGGGTTACGAACACCAGTGGCATATTTGTAAGGAGGCATGGCCCGGGGGCCTGGGACTCCCATTGAGGGACGAGGAGCCATGGTCTGGCTAGTAGCTAACAGAGGAAAGGAAAAACGAACAAAATTTATACAATGTCTTGCTTGACATGACTGAATCCTCTAGATTCATTCTTTCATCTGGAGCCAACTAATTTTAAACACTAAACAGTCCAGAGAACCAGTGCTGAAATGACAAACAAAAGAAGCATTTCTCAATTGTATTACACTGTTCTCAGGTGACTCTAAATGAAAAAATGCCAATGTCCTTGTCATCACGTTAAGGTCTGTTGGGTCTGTTATTATAACAGTGAACACACCTCGTGGGCCTTGTGCACTGCTACCAGGAGTCATGTGTCGCAGGTTGGCACGTGGCCCTGGCTGACGCAGAGAGCTGGGTATCCCTTGGAAACCACCTTGGAAGTGAGGGAAGCGACCATAAAAATAATGAGACAGAGAACAAAATTTCAGAGTATTCAAAATGTCCTCCATTTTAATTACAGTACATCCATTTCTGAATAACTATAATAATAAATATGGAATCTTGAACTCACCTTGACCCCTACCACCTTGTTGCTGCCACCGGGGATTGGGTCGCATTTGTGCCAGCTGATTGGGCGCATAATAAGTAGTCCGATTCTGGGCCTGACAAGCAAAAGCAAGTGAAATATATTAAACTATTTCATTAGAATCATACCCTACTAACATTGCCTCATGTCAAACTTTAGATTCTCTCACCTGTGGCACAGCGGGCATGAAGTAGCCACTGGTGGGCTGGAACTGATTAATGATAGCATTGGCTGGCATGGCCCTCATGCCAGCGATGCGCTGCATGTACTGGTTGGTGAGGTGGGCTTTGCGCTCCTCTTTTCGCTGAGCAAGAGCCACATAGAGGGGTTTAGAGCCAACGATGCGTCCATTCATCTCAGTGACGGCTTTGGTGGCCTCCTCAGGTGAGGAGAAGCAGACAAACCCAAAGCCCTTGGAGCGACCCTCCTCTAGCATCACCTAAAAATACAGACAGATCATGTCTGATAACTTCAAACATACAGATGCTGCCAAACTGTTGCTTTATCTACAGTCCAATGATGTTGCTTCAATAGTGATAATGTCTGTCTGATCTTTCTCACCTTAGCACTTGTAATAGACCCAAATGGAGAAAACTCCTTTCGCAGTTTCTCGTCATCTATCGTATCATCCAGGTTCTTAATGTAAAGATTAACACCCTGAAATGAAAACAGACCACCATAATACATAACCGCTCTTTTGACATAACATTAAATTTTAGTGTCATTGATTAACATTAGATTTTTTTGACATCAAGTGAATATCATTAGTTTGTGCAGACCTGATAGCGACTGATCCGTTCTTGTTTCAGGAGCTCAAACTTCCTCTTCAGCTCTGCCTGGCGCTCCATCTTCTTCTGAGCTCGGCCCACAAACACAGTCTTGCCATTGAGATCAGTGCCATTCATGTCCTCTACCGCCTTTGGATGCAGTCATAGTTATCAAAAAAAAATGATTTATGATAAACAAACACACTTGACACACTTTCATGATGCCAAGTACCTTGTTAGCATCCTCATGTTTCTCATAGCTAACAAACCCAAAGCCTCTGGATTTGCCTGTGGGGTCTGTCATCACCTTCACGCTGAGTGTTTTACCTGCAGAGGTTAAAGCACAAACAAGAGAATGAGCATTAACCTGAAACTCCTGCAGTCTGATTTAACTGCATGCTGTAATGGGAATTGATATTGACAGGGTTATTTACCATATTTGTCAAACATTTCCTTCAGCCGATCATCATCCATATCATCCCCAAAGTTCTTGATGTAGACATTGGTAAACTCCTTGGCTTTGGCACCTAGTTCAGCCTCCCGCTCCTTACGAGATTTGAAACGGCCCACAAACCTGAAGACAGAGGGAGAGCAGCAATACACACTCTTGTAAAACAGCCCAGATCCATCTCTCTCTCTCGACTTCCCTTTATCCATCTAAAAACACCGGACATCCACTGCCATGAGGAAAACCTAACCAAGAACATTATAAGTAGGAGAGAGTTCATTCTATTACAAAAAGACGACATTCACAAGACAAACTCAAAGTCACATTTCAACATGTGACTCACTGTTCCTGGGTAAACAATGAGGAAAAAAAAAAAGTTCATTCCAGTTAATGTCAGCAAAGGCAGGCAGATATGTAGGCAAGCTAGACAACAATGACAACCATCAATAATTCTTGGTCCATAACTTGATGAGGAGGTGGATGGAGAGGGATGGAGGAACAGTCTCACAGTACAAAGGAAAGCTGAGGAGGACCAAATGATCTTATATACCTTGCTATGACGACCTCTCCCCTTCTGCCATCCAGTATTGCATTCCTTCATTCGATCCATCACTAAAACACACAAGCATGGTCACACGCACACACACACACACACACACACACACACACACACAAGCACTCTAAGATGGGGTGACCAGCAAGTGGACAAATGAGGTAACAGAAAATGCATCTGGTAGGACAGATACAAGTAAGTAAGAGTCATTAGTTTGTTATATATCAGGTTAAAGGTTATTTTCAGACTGCCGATAGTGAGAGGTGTGTGTTAATCGTGTTATTCACACACAAACTCAAAATGCTGCCACCCAACAACAATATGGAAGAAAAGACAAATCAGTTCACTCAAGACAAATCAGGTTTACATATCATATTAATCATAGAGAATATGTCACGGTTTGTTTCAATAAGCTTCCTTCTTCATCACCATAATCATTCTCCTTAGGTTACACACTTTAAAACATACAACTCGTAAAAAAAAAAAAAAAANAAAAAAAAAAAAAAAGCAGCGGAAGCAGTACTGTACCTTCCACTTCTGGACATTCCAGAACACCAGTGCCATTTAAAACCACTTTAAAGCTCAAACAAGATATTGATCCTTCTAAAGCCTCTCTAACTCCTCACTCTCACTCCTTCAACAGGTCTTCCTAACCACAAACATCAATAAACCAACACCCCTTCCTCTCCATCCTCCTAGAATGATCAGACACTCACACCTTGCGGTCATTCAGAAGCATGCCGTTCATCTTCTCGATGGCGCGATCGGCAGCGTCTTGGGTCTCAAAGTGAACAAAGGCGTAGCCCTTGGAGCCATTTTCATCACACACCACCTGGAACAAAGGAAGGCATATCATATGATCAAAGTTGTGCTGCATATAAAGGCATCATGCCTAAGAGAAAGAGGCCTAAAACCTCCATAGAGCGACAGAGTTGGATTAAAATTCTCCATAGGTTTCTCACTTTGAGCAGCCTCTTTACATGACAGTCATTTGATTCAATATCAAAAATAATATTAATTTATGATGAGTATGATGATTAATTAATAATGTTAATATAAAAAATATTGCTCAATGCAAGTTTAACTTTCTTCTGTCTACTATGTGTATGCATGTATATATATAATCCCCAAAGATAAAACCTGTATTTCACCACAGTTATGATTGCGCAATTCACATGCTGGTGGGAAGAGAGGTCAAGGAAAGAGGTTATGTGCTGTTAAAAAAAAATAAAAATAAAAAATAAAACCTCTAAATAATTAAATATGTTGACTCCTTCTTGCTCTCTAAACTGTGTTACAGTACTTCTAGGTTCTTAGAATTATGAGGAAAAACAATGGATGAAGTATGGTTTGTGCAAGTTATAAGTGCCAAAGAATATTCTAATTTTTATGCCTGTTAAAGAGAGTAAGGTTCACTTGCATCCTTTTTTTTCCCCAATAGTACGCACAAACTATTCACACAATTCTACCTTGCAGGACAGGATGTTGCCAAATGCAGAGAAGGTGTCGTAAAGGGCTTTGTTGTCAATAGACTTGTCCAGGTTCTTGATGAACACGTTGCCCACTCCAGACTTCCTGAGGGAGGGGTCTCTTTGGGACCACATGATTCTGATTGGCTTCCCTTTTACCACGTCAAAGTTCATGGTGTCCAGGGCTCGCTCCGCTGATGGGACACAAGGGGCAGAGAGGGTGCTTGTTTACATGGAGAGTGTAAAAACATCTCAGATAGTAGAATATATGCTACATATCACGTCTATCTATTTGATCCACATATAACATCATCATATAGCTTTCACACAGGGGAAAATTATTTTATTTCCCTGATTAACATCCTCACAATACTATTTAGGCATTAAAAAAAAAAAATACTATTACTATATCCCAAAGAAATACATAAATTACAGTGAGTGACTAAAGATTTGTCTTCCTGTGCAGCGTGTAACACAAAGAAGTCTTACTGCTTCCAAGATATTAACTAGTCACAAGTAAAGTGGTAAAGTAATACAGTAGAGCATGTGGCTGATAAGCTTCGGAGGAGCAGCTGGGACAAGTGTGGGGGTAGTTGCAATATGAAAGCAGGGAGCACATGGCCTCCTGACTGACCGATCACATGCTGCTGGGCCACGTCCCACCTCAGCCACTTAAAGGATAAGAAGTGAGCAGCAGGTCATCAGGGAAAAAATGCATTAATCTAAATCATACAGAAGTTAATGGAACTCAAATTTAATCGACAACTTACTAAACTTAATTGTTTGCTTTAACCATAATCACTGAGATTAATTTATACTATTTAGCTTTTGTTTTAACTCTCTTGTAGGCTCTGTTTATGTGATCACACAAGCCTAATGGCCTTTTGTTCAGTAACTACACACTAACACACACACACACACACACGCACACACACACACACCAGGCTTTCCGACTAAAAATGTCTGGTAAATAAAACGGAGCTGCCTTGCGTCTGCTGTCATCAGCAGTTTGGCTTGCAATTGTACTTCACAACTCGTGTGCTCAGAGAAGGTGTGTGACCACACTCAAAACGTGCAACTGTGGAAAGTTCCCAGTAGTAACACTGGTTTATAAAAGCCCACAGCAATGTAATAAAATGGTAGTTATTCATAAATTATTAATGTTTTCTATGTTAATGCTGCATGTTTAAATGACATGGCTAGTGCCGTGCAATGTAAAATGTGATGGATTAAAACTGAATTATTAGTGCCTCTCCTGTTGACTGTCTTAAAAAAACTTTACGTATTATGGTCAGGCAAATTTGGGGCTGCTGCAAACAGGTTCTAAATTTAGAAGAGGGTCCTGAGAGGTATGTGCTGGCATGGAGTGTGACTGGAGCATTCTCTACCATTGATGGGGAGGAGACACATTCAGCGAGAATGGTCAGATGAGTAACAGCAGGTCTGAGTGTTTACACATGCATGTGACATGAAGCAATCCAACAGGCGGCAACCAACCGTGACCACTGCCTCACTCCACATGAAATCCTCACTGATAGCCACTTAAAGATCTGTTCAGGAATGTTTTTTTCTTTTTATTGGGATGACTAAGACTAAACTACCTCTCATTATTATTATTAGGTAAATTTGTCAGAAAGCTGTTGCCCCATTGGCATGTGCTTGGATTCCATTTCAACACCTAGTAGCTACCATCCCCCATATCCATACCTCCAAACAACCAACAAATGCTGTCTCTTCAGCTTCCCACTTCCCTCAAATGAATAAAACTACCAGCTGCAACCTCGCCATTGCTACAGCTTTTGGTAGCCAGCACCAAAGTAGATGAGTTGTAACAGGTGTTTAACGTTGATACAACAGAGACACACTCTAAACAATTTCACTGAGCCTCTGCAGAAAACTGCCACATGTGCAACCCAAGGCTCAATGCTGTGAAATCATGGATTCTAAATGGAAAAGCTTTAAAAAACAAAAGCAGTGAAACAACAGTTCATGACTTGTGTGATGCATTGCTGCAATAAGCACCAGGTTGTAAGAGATTAATACCAACAAGCAGCTCCAGCAGTTAGGATATTAGAGATTTGTTTTATGAGCTAATCTCCAATCTCAAATGTAAAACTGAAATGATTTCAAAATAGAAATAGATCAAGTCTTTAATATTATTTCACACATGCCTTTCATGTTAAGCAATGCAGGAGTTATTGTTCAGCTGTTCATGTCCCTTTTCTTCCTTTCAGTGAATATAGCAGCAGAGGGCAATGGGAATTAGTTTCACTCAGTGGCCCTTTAAATAGGAGCTGAAATGGGTCATTTTGGGTTTGACTAGTAGGATGTGTAAAAAGAGCCTTTTCCACATTGCAGTGCTACAGCATCAGAAATAGACTTATATGTCAGACTCTGCATGTGTAAAAGCACAGGAGTGACATACATTACCAGAAGTTTTTAAGAAACTGGACATTATGTGGGTCAAATGGCTGCTCAACAGATTCCTACAATATAATCTGTTCAAATTATAATGAAATGGAAATTAATAATGCAGACTGTACCAATGACTCATACACTAACATGCTCAAAATGATCACTTCACGTGCATGGTTCATTTCTTACCGTCAGCCGGCTGTGAGAAGTTAACATAAGCATAACCGAGAGATCTTCGGGTGATCATATCCCGACATACTCGGATGGAGAGCACCGGTCCGGCTGGGCTGAATTTCTCGTACAGCATAGCCTCCGTGATATCGGGGTGCAGGTCGCCAACGTAGAGGGAAGCCATCGGATAACTCCCGGTCGCTGTGTTCATATCTCGGACTTCAATCGGTAAATGAATTCAAATTTTCCCTCAAGAGCCAGAAAAAAATGACGGTCTGAACTATATTCCTGGTAACTGTACTTTTATTCCTAATGAAGAGACGCTCTACAGACAGCTGGCTCCGGTTTAGTTTTCCAGAAATTTTTCTTGAAGTCGTCTTTATTGATGTCTTCTGGAGTTTTTTTCCTCCCTCTAGACGCCAACTCCGGTTCAGCCCGAGGCCCCCTGTTTCTGTTTTTTTTTTTTTTTNTTTTTTTTTTTTTTTTTTTGGAAATTAAAATTTTGCTTTTTTTTAAATTTATTTTTTATTTTTTTAAACGCTTGTCTTTTAAATGTCAAGGTACTTGTTTTTATTAAGGTTTTCTGGATTTTATATTTTTTTATAATATTTTTTTCAGTTTTTCAAGAACAGTGAGTTAGACACTCACGGTTGTTTTGTGGCCGGGGAAAGAGACTGCGTGGGGAAAGCGTGGACACTTTATATGAGCGCTGAGCGGAGGAAATAGGGGCCAGGGTCAAACCCAGTGGAGAAAAAACACTCTGCGTGTAAGAGAGCGCACACACGGCTGTCCTAACTACACGGCCCAGCTCCCCACAGCGACATCTGGGTGGTAATACAGAAACCTGAGAGGAAGTTCCATCGATATAGGTGACTAATTAAAGGACAATAGCGGTGATTTTGCACGTTTGAGCCAAATATACACAGTGTTAACGACAACCATTTCCCAAAATATACTACTGGAGTACACGCTATTAAAATCAACTTAAAGAAACTTGAAACGTAATTGAGATAAGAAATCCATCACAGTGAACACTATATGTGTCGATTAAGTTTTTGTCAAAGTAACTTTATTAACTGATCCAAAAAGGAGCTGCACGGAAGAAAATGTATGTCTCTGCCAGGGAATATAGTGTGTGCAAATATATAGAGAGACTTTATAATATAGAATATAGTCCCAAGAGAAGATGGCTTTTTGTCAGGGACTCTGCTAGCACCTCCTCTTAATCTCTCTCTGTTCCTCTGCCCAGTGTCCTTTCCATGTTTTGCATTCGACTCTTGTCTGTGTTCCAGGTCCAGTTTGTTCCTGTCTGGGGTTTTCCTCTCTCCTTACCTCACTGCCATGCAGCGCACCTGATTCTTGTCTTGCATCACACACCTGCTTTGCTTTTCTCATTAGTGTTGTTATGCATATATACCTCTCTGTTCCTTGTAATCTCTGCCAGATC
The DNA here is from genome assembly GCA_014773175.1 of Lucifuga dentata. Taxonomy (NCBI): domain Eukaryota; kingdom Metazoa; phylum Chordata; class Actinopteri; order Ophidiiformes; family Bythitidae; genus Lucifuga; species Lucifuga dentata. The sequence goes on from VXCM01003267.1 coordinate 90,912, forward strand.
ATGCTATGTACCTTACTAGTCCGTTCCAGCCCTTATACTTATCTTTAGCCTGCCTGTGTCGACCGTGTTTTGCTACCTTGTCCCTGTGTCTCTGCCTGGTTTTGGACTGCCTTTTTGTGTATGACCCTGCTTGTTTTGGACTCTGTATTCGTTGCATCCTGTCAGTAAAGTCTCTGAGCTTTCAGCAAGCCTTTGTCTGCTTCTGAATCCTATTCCAAGCCCTGACAGCTTTTACCGAAAAATTAAAATGACCATCCCTTCTGCATTCTGACATACATGTTGGCAGGTGAAACATTTGATTTTGAAAGATTAGGGGATTTGGCAAAATAACAGGAAACTAAAAATAAACATCAAGGGCATGTTTACTCATTCATAAACATAAAATAAGACAATATGAGGGTCTATCTTTTGAAGGAATGGTGTTTCCTTCCTCCATTGGAGTTCCAGAAATGTGTAGAATCTATGCCAAGTTGCACTGAAGATGTTCCGGTGGCCCAATACCTTAGTAAGATATTTCTGTTTACTTAAAATTTGTCATCCATCTGTACATCATTCACACTGAAAAATTCCCAGATGATTTCCTTTGTTACATGTCTGTCCAGACATGTAAAACCAATTAATGTGACACTGTAGGGCATGGAAACAAACATTAAGACACGATTAGTGTTTGAGAAATTGTTTGAAAAGTTTCCAAAAACATTCATCTCAGAATTTAGTTGAGAACAAAACTAACCACATTCTTTCTTTTGGAAGCCACAAATTGTGTGACAGCATGAGGCTGCACACCTGGCAGAAAGCAGCAGCATCTCAGGTGAATACACATCCTAGATTTTAGGGTGGGGATAATTAATCTCCTGCTGTCAAAGCAACTCACCCTTTATTCATTATGATGGCATGCCGAGGTCTAATCTGAGGGTCTGGAGATGCAGAGACAAAACAGGGCTGGATGAAAAGCTGCTGGTCAGGGCTGGTTTTGGCAGTTGCCTGGAGATTGACAATCTGTTTTTGTTTTTTTTATAAATGAATGATTTTGCTGTGTCCAGGATGCTGCAGAATAAATACAATTTTATGGATGTATATGAAAGCATCAGTGCAACAGCATCCACTTGTCCCATTATTACTTACGATTCATTGTCTTTGTCAAAGCCCCCTCCATTTTCACGAGGTACCATTGAGACAAGAAAGTTAAGATTTTCATCTGACCTTAAAAGACACACATCACTCTTAGTATGGGAATTTCTAACCACTTATACAGTATATGTTTTGGTAACTCAGTAGACACACCTCTTTGGCGTGCAGGAGATGATCACTGTGAAAGGAGTTAGCCATCAGGTAGAGAGATATTTTTGGGGATTGAAGTAGAGAAAATTGAAGAAAATCTCTAATCAATGTGATCAAAGAAAATCCTCACAAAGCTAAAAGTTAGAAACCATTTGAAAATTTGGTTTTGCCCACTCACCAAATGAGCAGTTCCACACTGATCCAGATTATAAATGAAGAGAAATTGGTCTTGTGATAGATCTCTGTTGCTATAGCAGCCATCTCCCAGCAGCTTTTCCACTCAGTGTGTCTCTGTTGAACCTCTTGTCAACCAGCAAAGTTACCTGAGATGCATTACAGAACACCTGTATTTTGGGAATTTCATGTGGGGAGATAATTCAGGAAGCATGTGAAAATCAGGTGTCTGAGTTTGCCAGGAGGTGAAAATAGTGTCATACGGAAAGTCAAAATTTCTTTCAAGCGGAAAATGAAAGATATTCCAAAAAAAGTCCTGGGAAACCCAGGAAAAATGGGGCCTCCTGTTCTTCCAGTACTGATTGAATTGGAATAAACGTTCAAACAAAAATACAGAGAAATAAGACCAAGGTCCCCATGGTAAACTCCAGGTGGGCTAATCACTCTGATTGCACTCTTACCTCAGGTGTGTCTGTAATAAGATCACCACAGCAGTGACAGGTGTTGGCAATAAGATAATGAAGCTGACATGCAATTATGCTGCATTCATGAAAATGGAATTCTGAGCTCTTTACTTTAACGTGAAAACAGCCAGTAACTTTATTGTGATCTTGTATTTTAATATGAGAAATTAGTCTAAAATCTTTTCACAGCTTTTACTTTTCTTTGGATTTGGTTTTTCCAGCTAAAAATCTACACTATAAAAATGTTTTGCTAGACAGGATGACAGATTGTGGCTTGTGAAAATCACATAACTGTTAAGTTTTGTCACATGCAGCCATACAAGTGTGAAAGAATTTTCTACAATAGAGATAAAAATGATTTACTAGAATCTTTTTTACTTTTTTCCTCAATTTTCTATTTTCTAAATCTTTCTAGAATCAAGTAAAAAAATCAAGTACTTTAAAATGCAATTTATTATTCTATTCTATTTTATTTCTGCAACCTTGCACACAATAACTGGGTATGGATTTTTTTTTAAATTTCTTAAATGTATTTTATTTGTACAATATTTCTTATAAACAAGTACAAAAATTGGTAGGTTTGGCAGAAATGTGAAGATTTTCACAAGGCATAATTTGTGGTCCTGTCTTGTAAAGAACTTTTTTTGTAGTAAAAGTTCAGCTGTTTTAAGTGAAGCAAATAAAATGAAAATTGCACAAATTACTTTAGACTCCAGGAGGTTAAAGACAAAATCTAAAAGTAATTTAGTTGTAACTTTTTGTTGAATAACCCCTTTGTTTACATGAGAAAATGTGCGTAGATTATTCTGCAAGGGGGCGGAGCTTACACGCAGGTAATGTCTGCAGGTGAGCGGCGGGAGAGGAAAAGGAGCGGACAAAGACGGTTGTCAAAACGCTGAGGAATGATTTATCACAACGCCTGTACTAATATGATCTAACAGGACAGAAAAGTCATCATGGTATATTTAGGTAAGTTAGCCGTTTGTTATTGCTTAAATGCATTTGAAATAAACTGAAAGAATATAAGGATTTGTTGAGTTCATGAGCTTTAGGCGTGGTCTGCGCAGTGTAAACGGAGCTGAGAGGGAACTTTTTTCGTCAACTAAACAGAAGAAACTCACAAAGTAAAGACTTATTTTCTGTGTTTTTCCACTTTATGTTATTGAACATATATAAATTAGATTATGATCTCGCTGGAAAATCTCCATTTAACGTCAAAGCAAAAGACTAAAATGTCAAAACTGACTGCAAACGACTACAAAAGTACAAATTCTGAGTCCATGAGGAGTGCAGACTGGAGCTGAGGCACTTATAAAGTCAGCACAGGCTGATGATGGGCTAATCATACTTTTTTTTTTTTTAAGTAAAGTAATCAAAGAGAGACTCGAGTGAATTAATATAAACTAAACGAATCTTGTAGTTAAAAGTAACCAAAAGTTATGCAGAACTCATGATTTTTTTTTTTTTTTGGCAAAGAAATGCATTTTGTTTTATTGGAATCACAAATGACCTCCAGCATTTATTCCTTAACCAGATGCAAATTACCCCTGGAGAGGTTTATTATGGGCATCTGTGTCAACATTTTTGTCTCAGTCTCCTTTTCTGTCACATTTGGGAAAATGTAGTAAGGTTTCACTGATGTAAACAACTGTAGTTTATTGAATTTTATGGTTTCAGGGTAAATTAGTGCTTCTGTGCTCTTACTTGTCTTAATTTGGCAGAATCCTCTACATGACAGCCAAACAATTTCATTCTGTATTTTTCTTTTTCATTGATTTTTTTCCTTTGATATCAAAGTCATTACTATTGTACATTTGCTGATGTTTGTGTTGGAAGCATTTCAGTGTTTGGGAGCTGTAGCTTCAGAGATTTCTAGATGTGAAATACTGGCATTTTCTTTTTGCTTACCACAATTTCATTCTTGTCCTTTTTCTTTGGGGATAAGAGAGGGTGAGGAAGGAAATATAATGTAAATGCTTCCGTTTGTTTTGAATGTGGTTTACTCATAATAAAACATTAATTCTGCCTTTAGATATACAGATATCCAAATGAACATTACAATGACATCCAAACAGATAACTAACAAGTCTGACAAGGTGTCTAAAAGGTGTCTGAGCAGCAGCAGTGCTAAGGCTTAACAATATTATTACCAAAAACACAATGAGCAGCAGCCTGCTGCAGGCCTGAATGAGACGGAGTATCAGGTCCCTGACCCCTCAGGCCTGTATGTCTGCATGTTTGAGTGCCACACCCCAAAGCTTTGTCCTGTTTTATTCAGGACATTTCTGTGTTATCTCTGGGGGGGGGGGGNGGGGGGGGGGGGGCTTCACTTTAGCCCAGGGGAAGCAACAAAATAGTGGCCTAGTGTCCTTCTCATAATGAGTCACCATAGGTACAGGAGTTGACAGCATATGCTTACCATCATGAGACTTTAGTTGTATGTTGTATTGACTTTTTTTTTTTTTTTAAATCTAGCACTTTTCAAAACACAGTTCTTAAGTCCTTCACAAAGCATAGATAAGCCAAATTCAATACATTAACACAGACAAGTAGAAGTAAATAAGAAAAAATAATTAATAACAAAGAATCACTTGGAAGCTAAGTTGTAAAAATGTGACTTTATATGAGATTGCATCAAACTTTATTAGAATCCTTATTTACAACAGTGTCAGGTTTCAGAATCAGAATCTGCTTTATTGTCAAACCATCCACATACAAGTACGCAGTCGGGATGAAATGCTGTTTCTCCAGGACCTCTTGGTGCTACATTTAACATAGTGCAATAGACAAGAAGTGCAGCAACAGGACAAAGAGTATAGACAGAGAATAGTGCAAAAGAACGCGTTTACTGTACTGAAGTAAGAGTCAAAGTCTGTGCAAAGTGTTCACAATTCCATAAAGTTCCATAAAGTGGGATCATGCAGGTTTCAGTTCTAAATGGTGAAATATGGAGTGTGATTTGCCACCAAATGTCACCAAGACTGTTAGTATTCCAGGTAAGAAGGGATGAATCATAAGGTTTGAAGTTTATTAGTTAAGTTTTGTAAATAATGATGACACATCTTATAGCTACAGACAGTCAACAAACTTTAGCATACAGGATACAGGGGTGTGTATTTGTGTGTTACAGGAGGAAAGGGAGCTTACTGTCCTGACATTCTCAGGCAGGTCGTTCTAAAGTCTAGGTGCCCTTAAAGGCTTGATCATCTTTGTGTATAAATGTGGAATGACATAAAGAGAAGGGGCATGATGTGTTTGAGACAGTTATATTTTTTGGAGCAAGGCTCATTTGAGCTTGAAATATTACCTGTAAAATCTTAAAATGCCAGTGGAACAATGCATTATAATAATAGAGATGGGAAATAAGAAACACACTGGTTTTTTAGCAGATTGAAAGGATCTGACCTTAGAAATCATTCCAAGCTAATGATGCCAATGTACTGTATTTGTTTTTTTAAAGGACCATACTTGACTGAACAACAAATGCTGCTACAAAGTCAGTTTTCATACGGCCTGATTTTCATCTGCGTTAACATTACATATTCAGTGTTCTTTATACCTCAGCTCAGTTTAATATGCTGCTGTCATTGCTGTTTGATTTAGCATGTATGTTGATTTCTATCATCACAGCGCTGATGCTTGCACGACTGGTACTTACATATTGTAACCTCACAATGCATAATGCATCAGTGTAATGATGTGGAATATACATTACACATGTAACGATGGATTAATTGTTATAGTTTATCTTTTAGATGTTTATGGTCTTATAGGTAGACTTATGAGGTCAAACTAGCTTTGTCTTTTAAATGCATCTCTCTGCCATCTGTAGGACTATGTTGTGCCAACCTGAAGGACAACAAGGTCCTGATGAAGATAGGCCTTGGGCTGGTTCTGGTCAGCCATGTTAACTTTCTTCTTGCAGCTCTGGTGCACGGTGCTGTGCTCAGGCACATCAACGTGCACGCTCAAGCCCGGACGATGGTATATGCTGTCTCCAATGTCATTGCCATTGCATCAGGCCTAGTGGTAAGTGGTACATGCTGACATTTGCATAAGTGAAGGAGCTGCAGTGTAGCTGCTGCCATGTATGAACCATTTTTGCTTCACGAACGTGACAGAGTTTTAACTACTTTGCTGTTTGTACCTGCTTAGCTAACCGGAATGCAATGTTAAATCTATAATTGTGTATTTCTGCCAATGTATTTGTTTTTTAAAGGACCATACTGACCATTTTGCTTGTTTGAGCCTAATATATTAAATTTTCATACATGTTATGTTACTGACAATCATTTCCCAAAGGATAAAACTGTATTTCAGCTTTAGTGATATTTTGCAAAATCTCTTAATCTTTCAAAATCAAATATTCAAGCGATACACCCACCTCAAAAATCAATGTTTTGCCTGCTAATAGTTACGCAAAAATATGAAGTCACAGTCATTTAAATTTTTTGATAAATGCAGGTCTTCTTTTGGGACTATATTCCCCAGTGGAGACATACATTCACTCTGCGCTTTTTATTGCACTTAAATGCTAAAATTACGTAACTTTGAAAAAAAACCTGAATACATGTCTTGTTTGTGATGATGGATTACGTATCCCAAGAATGTTTCAAGTATCAACAAGTTGATTTTAATAGTGTACCAGAATGAACTGAAACCAATGGTGGACTGAAAGGTAGGAAAAAAATGTTTTAACTCACCGTTCCAGTAGCATGCTTTGGGAAATGATTGTCAGTAACGTTACCTGTATGAAAATTGAATATATTAGGCTCAAACATGCAAAACGGCCAGTATAGTCCTTTAACTAGTACCATTTTAGAAGTAGAAGCAGTAGCAGCAGCAGTATCTCTGTAATTATTGTGATTTTTCTTATTTAACATGTCACTTGTATTCTTCAGGGCATCACAGGTGGAATAACAGCAATTGTCTTGTCCAAAAACAAGAAAAACAGGCTCCTGGTAAATATTGCTCCCCCTCTCTGCTAGTCTCTCCTTCTTCCATTCGGGATTCATGTCTGTTGCTGACTCCTGTTTGGACTTGTCCTATTTTTACTGTTCATGTGGAAATAAAGGCCTCAAGAAAACATTACAATATTTGACATCTCATATTTCAAATTTACCTACTTACTTCATTTCCATCTATCGATAGAGAAGAACACATTAACATTACATGAGAGAAACGGCTTTCATAGTTTACTAGCCACAGGTTTTCAATGATCTCTTAACGGCTACAGTGTAATAAAAAAGTTGAATGATCATGTATCTGCCATGTCACTGCTGTCTTCACAGAAATGGGTGCTGTTAGTCATCAGCCTCCTGGCAGGTTTCTTGGCAACTGCCGCCACGTTGGCCCTGACTGTTTCTGTGGTGAAGGCCATTATTCATAAAGGGGTGGGCCTGTTAACACACTGCAACCGCTCTAACATTGTCTCTTCGAGCATCACATTTGAATGCCCCTTTGATCCCACCCGCATCTATGTAAGTTAAAAGCACCAAGACTTATCAAAGGTTACCAGCTCTGATAGTGACTTAAAGGACCAGACTAATGATTTTGTATGTTTACCCACATGCATGTTATTGTTACGGCAACCATTTTCCAAAACATAAAACCATATTTTAGTTTACTTGTTATTTTGCCAGATTCCTTAATCTTTCAAACAGTTTAAGACAATAAACCCATCTTAAAATTCAATTTTTCGCCTGATAACACATATGTCCAAATGTAGTCTTTTTTAATTTCTCTGTAAAAGCCATCTTCTCCTAAGACTATATTCCCTGGCGGAGATACATTTTCTTTCATGCAGCTCCATGTTGTACCGGTTAAATAAAGTTACTTCGACAAAAAATGTAATGGCCAGCATGTACACTGTGATGGATACTTATTCCAAACATGTTTCAAGTCTCTACAAGTTGATTTCAATAGCGTACTGGAATGAACTGAAATCAATGGCAGTCTGGAAGGTAGGAAAAACAATTATACTTACCACTTCAGTAGTATTTGTTTGTTTTGGGAAATGGTTGTCAGTAACATAATGTATGCCAGTTGTATTTATTGGACTCAAACATGCAAAACCACTGGTATGGTCCTTTAAATTGCTGCCAGCTTGGTGATGAAAATTTACTGCTGTGGCTTATTTCCTCCACCAGGCAACCACGGTCCTTCTGTGGGTTCCTCTCATCCTCATGTCGGTGGCAGAACTGGTGTTCTCCTTCCGCTGCTTTGCTGCCTGCATCTCATTCCTCTACTGCTGTCCATGCAGGAGAAGGCCTGTCTGTGCTAAAAGGGTAAGTCTGTTTTTTCTCTGTATGTACTATCATCAATATGCTTGAATTATGCCATTAGATATGTGTTGTACTGCATATAAGCACATGCATGTTTATGTTATACATGCTATTCGCCAACAACTCATTTATTACACATTACAACGATCCCAAGAGCTGAAATTTCAAACGCTGCCTCTGTGTGGGCGCACACAGGACCATTCCGGTGGTTTTGCATGTTTGAGTCCAATATACATATTACATAAGTGACAACCACTTCCCAAAACATACTGCTGGAGTGGTAAATATTAGAATTGTTTTTCCTACCTTCCAGGCTGCCATTCGTTTCAGTTAATTCCAGTAAATCAACTTGTAGAGACTTGAAACTTGCCTGAGATCGGTAATGCATTACACAGAAATTAAAAATCTGCATTCAGATGTACGTGTTAGCCGGCGAAAACATTGAATTTTAAGATGGATTTGTGACCTGAATATTCGATTATGTAAGATTAGGGGATTTGGCAAAACAAGAGGAAAACTTAAATACAGTTTTATGTTTTGAAATAAAGATTGACAGTGGTGGTAGTATTTATTGTACTTACACAAAATCACCTGTATAGTACTTTAAGTATATACTGAGAGATTGTTGAACTTGCAACTCATAACTGTGCCCAAGTTCAACCTGAGAACAGGTCTAATCAGCCTGAGTACCTGAAAACACCTGTGGATGTGCTGGTCCTTTAAAGGACCATGTTTGAGCCTAATATATTAAATTTTCATGTTATTTACATGACAATCATTTCCCAAAGGATAAAAGCATATTTCAGCTTTCCTGATATTTTGCAAAATCTCTTAATCTTTTAAAATCAAATATTCAAGTGATATACCCACCTTAAAAATCGATGTTTCGCCTGCTAATAGTTATGCAGCCATATGAAGTCACGGTCATTTAAATGTTTCGATAAATGCAGGACTTCTTTTGGGACTATATTCCCCAGTGGAGACATACATTCACTCCATGCTTTATATTGCGCTTAAACGCTAAAATTACATACCTTTGTAAAAATACCTGAATACAGGTCTTGTTGGTGATGATGGATTACCTATCCCAAGAACGTTTCAAGTATCAACAAGTTGATTTTAATAGTGTACCAGAATGAACTGAAACCAATGGTGGTCTGGAAGGTTGGAAAAAAAATTTAATTCACTGTTCCAGTAGTATGATTGTCAGTAACATTACGTGTATGAAAATTGACTATATTAGTCTCAAACATGCAAAATAGCTGGTATGGTCCTTTAAATGTTGACCGTCACCATCTGCTGACAGACATGTCAGTCATGTGAAGAAGCTGCAGCTTACAGTGGATTAATGGCGTGTTATGTGGTGAAAGAATGTTGGTATAATATTCTCACAAAAGAGCGTCTGACAGCTTAATCACACCCAGTTTTGTGAAAAGGAGCAGTCAGGCCATGCAAGTTTCAAATATAACACTATTTACTAAAATGATAATTTACTGTTCTAGGTGCGTATCCAGAGACACAGAGAAGAACCACCAGCAGCAGAGCCTGAGTCTGAAGCTGCAGAGCAGCATGAACTGCTAGACTGTGGTGCTGTAGTAGTGCAGAGCGAATGGCTCTGACCCAGTAAACATAATGAGTTTGGCTGCAGGGCCCAACGGCATGAAATGCAGCATCACCTGAGAAGCTGTACTTTGTCATATTTGGTATGCTCATTGCAGCTGATGAAATATCTGAAGGCATTTTATGGGACTTAAGACAGTTCTCATCATCATTCGCCTTCATATTGAAACAAGGGATGTTATCTGAAATATGCTGCTGTTGGTTTGGCTGAAATTAATCAGCAGTTTGAGTGTACAAGTGTTATGGCCATATGTGTATATGACCTAAAGGTGTTTTTTTTTTTGTTTTTTTTTTTGTTCTCCTTAGGTCAGCCATTTCAGACTTGACATTTTATATAGCATATGTTTTAAACACTTTATAAAACATAGATAACATTTAATTGTAATTTTTATTGGTGTTGAAAGTGAGTGAAAGCGTGGTCGACACACAATGTGTGTGTCAGACTGAGATGACAAGCATTCTTATGAAGCAATTTTCCTCACTTTTGCAGAGTAAAAATATATACAACAATAAATGAATTCTGGCATTTTGTCTTGCCTGTAGACTGTATAGATACAGTACATTGGACATTTAAGTCCAAATTACAGTGGACTCATTGCCTGCCATTCACTTGAGGACATTTTCTTTAACACTGTAAAGTGGGATAAACAGATATTAGATGCAAAAGATGGCATCAGTCTCTAAAGAACACATACTAAATTACAAAACACAAGAATGCTATTAACTCATACTGTGCCATGTAATAGGTATTCAGGTTTATGCAACCCACTGCCCATATTTTGTGACTTTAGCGGGCAAGAACTCTGACACAAATGTATTAGAGAAAAGGTTCTATTGTACAAACATGCTTCAACTACATATTCAAAGGCACGGGACAAAAGTGGGACCAAAAGAGAAAGTAACAAACATATCCATGATTTAAATAAATTAAATCCATAAGAATGTATAAAAGCATGTGTACTGGCAATTTACAAAGTACATATTTGCTTGAAAAGGGTAAAGCGGCATAAAAAAGATTCAGGACAAAAAACATAGCGTTAAAAAAAAACAGTTCAATTTGACATTAGTCCATGAAAAGCAATATTGTAAAGGTGTTGTAGAAAATGTGTAGATGCCCCTCCTGACGTGAGAGTGAGGTCATTACAAAGGTGTCATCCTTCATTCTTTTCCACTGAAGCAGTCTGGAAAGATGAGTTATCTATAGAAAAACTTTTAAGATCCATTTTGAACAGCTGCATTGGCATCAGTTGCTGCTGGAGACTTCAAGGTGTCTTGGATTCCTCTTTAGGCCTAAAGGATCCAGAGGAAGGAAATAATTAACACTCCCAATTAGCCACTCCTTGACTACATGTTCAACAAGTGTATGTGTGTGCAGAGTTTTCTCACTTTGATATGTCCATTTTCTCCTCCTCTGGCAACTTCTCTTCTTCTTTTACTTCTGCCATAAAAAAAAAAATTAATCGTCACAATGATGACAGCCTCTTCATTATATGAGATGGTCTAATGTTGAACAAAAATTAACTTAGAATTAATAAGGATTGTTTATCTTATAAAATGAAATGTGTGTAGTGGAATGAGAATGAAAAAAAAATGAATAGATACCTTTTGTTTCCTCCTCACCTTTCTTCTCCTTCTCTTCTCCATCTTTCTCTCCTTCTGTCTTGGCTCGCTTGGGTTTCTTGTAGCTGGCCGAGTTTCTGCGGCCTCCTTCCCCTTCATCCTCCGAGTCGGAGAACTCCTCCTCGCAGGCTATCCTTTTGTCATGAGCACGAACTGAACAGAACAAGACGGTGTTCAAATCAAACACGGTCCAAAGCGGTGTGGAAAAAATTTGACGGCATGGATTTGTGTGACAGAGGGTCTTACTGGAGATGCGTTTGTTGGGGTCCTCATCCTCCTCGTCCCCGCTGTCTTCCTGCACAGCATCCTCGGGGATGGCCTGCATCTGAACTCCCGGGGCGTGGGGAAGCATGCGCAAGTTCTCAAACAGACGCTGCCTAGAGGAAAGAACACGGGTTGAATCTGCTCGCCGCTAACGAAGACCTGATCAGAAGCAACCCGAGTCTGTCTGTGACTGCAATGAGGAAGAGCTGCAGCAGCAGCTTCAAAGACCATTTCAAGTGTTTAAATACTTTTGGTCATCAGGTTCTAAAACATTCATCCTCAAAGTCCGGTCCAGATCCGGACCGAACCACAACTGTCTGTGGACTCTGAGGAAATTATACTTTTCATATGTATTATTTGTATTATCTGCAAGACATCGCTGCAACACGAGTCAAAATTTGAGAAAACCAAAACCGAATGTCCGACTGCTCCACTATCTGTGTGACAATGTCTGCTCTGCTTTGGTCCAATCACATTCAGCGTACTGACATCTCCATGACAACAATGGGTTGACATGGTGTTGGGCTCATTGACAGTTGACAGCGCAGCTAGTTTCATCAGGAAAATTAGAATCCTGATCCGACCCTGGCTTGACTGATTTTAATAAACAGGCCTTTGTCTTATTGAAAATTTTCTTTGCGGACCTTTAAGATTTTGTATTTGAGTACCCGTTCTAAAACAATGTCTTATAGGAAGGGTCCGAAATGGCCGTGTATATCTTTCAAGCTTTCATGATTAAAATTCAATTAATTTGCGGCAATTAAGTGAGAAAAAAAAAAGACCCACTTGATCTTTTCAAGGTAGTCGTTGGTGTTCTGGTTGGTCATATTAGAGGGGCTGANGACCCACTTGATCTTTTCAAGGTAGTCGTTGGTGTTCTGGTTGGTCATATTAGAGGGGCTGATGTGCAGTTTGAAGTCCGGCCCAAAGTACTCAAAGTAGTCATTGTATGGAAGTTCTGTAGAGTAAGAAACAATTTGGCAATGAGGCTGATTTAATTACTGATTATCAATCTGTTTACTTTACTAACATAAGGACCAAGCCACCTGTGCCCAAAGCCACTTAAAATTGCTTATTTCATCTTAAAAAAAAAAAAAAAAAAAACACAGTAAAAAAAACCAAGATATTCAATTTATGATAAGAAACTCTGATTAAACAATTAAATATTTCACCAGTATTTATAAGTTAATAAATATTAATCATTAAAAATTACCAGCCCAGAAGATCTGATTTCGAAGGAAAATCGACTAGTGAGTTTCAATAGAAATCAACATCTAACCGTTTGGAATGGAGGTATCCAGGGCTACGGCCGTCTCGTATGTCCAGCAGCGAGCCACGTTACGGATAGTGTATCCACCTCCACCCAGCATCAGCAGAGGCAGGTTGAAGCTCTTCATGTACTCCACGCACTTGGCATGACCTGAGAATGCCGTATTGGTAAAATGAACACCGTCAGAGATATATCTTTGGTTTCTACATTACAAACATTTGTGTTTGCGGCGCCACGCGGCAGAAACTCGTTTGGGTGAACATACCTTTAATTGTGAGGTTGAAGCAGCCGAGTCTGTCTCCTGATAAGGAATCTGCTCCACACTGGAGAACCACTGCACTGGGCTGGTACACCTCCATCACCTTGGCCATGATCTATATATACATGCAGAAACATCCGTAAGCCAAAATGCTCCTGTTCAGCGAGGCAACTACCAAAGCGCAACAGTTAGCACAAGAAAGGCTATATGTACTCACGGGTTTGAATATGGCTTCATAGGACTCGTCATCGATCCCATCCCTCAGTGGGTAATTTACTGCGTAGTATTTACCTTTCCCAGCACCAATATCCTGCGGAAAACAAGACAAATGTTAATGCGCCGTGATCAAAACTAAAACTACGTGATTCGAGTGCATTGTCAAAAACATTTACCCGCAAGTCACCAGTGCCAGGGAAGTATTCTCCATATTTGTGGAAAGAAACTGTCATGACACGGTCTGTGGTGTAGAACGCCTCCTCCACACCATCCCCATGATGGATGTCAATATCTATGTACAGAACTCTCTGGAAGTATCTGGAGAGAGGCGACAGATATTTTATGCTTTTTTTTTTGGGACAACAATGGGATCCTGAACCTACTATCAATTTTCATCTAGAGTACCATCTCCTAATTCAAAACAAGCAATGCACCTGACTAACCGAGATGGGACTTTCATACTCACTTCAGTAACTCCAGAATAGCCAGCACGATGTCGTTGACGTAGCAAAACCCAGAGGCCTCAGACTTCTTGGCGTGATGCAGGCCTCCAGCCCAGTTGATAGCTATGTCTGCCTGCTGTTTGTTCAACTTCACAGCACTGGCTGGGAAACGGCGAGGAGGAAAAAATGAAAAGCCTGCAGGTTAGTGGGGTACTAGGAATGCATCTGATGATCTAGTCTGAAACAGGACGCCTATCTGAGCAACATTAAAACAACTTACCAACCGAGCCACCTCCTGAGAGCTGGCAGAACTCAAATAAACCGTCAAACACTGGACAATCCTCTCCCACGTTAACTGTAAAGCAACACAAATTCACAATATTGCTTTCGCTCGTAACAAGACTTACACAGTCAGGATGCTGAATACAAACAAATGTTTCTATGCAGTCCTCCTCTTCAACCAAACTTACATCTCTGCATTTGTTTGCTGTGCTCTGACATGTTGTCTGGCCGGATGGAACGCAGGAATTTGATGTAATCGTCACTGTGATATTTGGTCATCTCCTCTCCGCTGGCTTTGTGCGGACGCTGGAACAAAGCGGACAAATGAGTTCCTGAGACATCAACTCCTACTCAAGTCACTTGACTGAGCAGCTTTATTATTTTAACACATTATATAACAACAATAACCATATTAGTTAAACGTACATATATCTCCATTTTTCTGTAGAGGCCATAGTTGAGCAACAGGTTGTGCGTCATGCGGATTCGGTGGGGCTTCATGGGATGCCCTTGACCATAATAATAATTTCCAACATCACCTAAAATGAGAACAAATGAAATTCAATAGGTTGCCTGATTTTTCTGCAAACATGAATGAAAATGTAATCGCTTTTTCCACATTAACAGGTGACTTTTCCTTGACTGTGTCAGTGGAGGCTTGGAGTTACAGTAGATGTTACAAACAGGATGAGGTTATTTATTTGTTATCAGGAATTCCATATTCTTGCCTTTTTTATTAACATTTTATACACAACATCTGAATCTCCTTGAGTGAAACTGATACCAACAAGACATAATCGGCAAACTGGTAACTGGTTTGCATCATGGTAGATATGTGACTCACTAGTTCTAGTTCTTCTTGACAGTTTCATTGAAGTCCAAGATTTCAAATAATTTTCGAGTGGGTTTGTTTTATACCAAATGTCAATCAAAACTAACTTCATTATCTCTTCCTGATAGCAACATTTGTATTGCATATTTTATCTCTACACAAACACAACGTATTGCTATATACAAATTTGCTAAGTGTACAAAAACAGAGCACAACACAAATTAATGGAGCATATACAAATCTACCGAAAAACTGGATAAGAGCACCGTCTATACTACATTAATATTATTTATAAAACTTTCATTGAATTAACTTATATCTCTTATTTGATTTTTTCTGAATACCGAAATATGATTTGTAGCAACTAAATTTACGCTTATGATTGTAAAATAGCCAACAGTAAAATATCCCTGTTTTAAACATCTGCCATCACCAAATAATACGGACACTAATTAATCCTTAACACCGGAACTGCTTTCTCCCAAACCAAATGTTTAAGTGTGATTTTACCTTTATGAAAACTATGCAAACTATTCTATTATACTATGGCGCTTTATTACAAAACTATTTTAATGCAATCTTAACTACCTGATATTTTACGTTAGCTAGAGAAGCTAATTTAATGTTAGCTAAGTATTCATGTTAATTGCGGTGACATGAAGTATTCAAATCTCCATTGTTAGCTAGCTCGCTTCGCTGAGCTAGCAATACTATCTATACTACATTAAAGTACTACTTCATGTATGCATTTTTAATAGGAACCAGTGCAATTAGGGAAACTGACCAAATATTACAAGGCAGGTCCTTAATATTAACGTTTCACGGTGCCAGACTGAGCTGATGAGAAGCTCAAGCTAGGTTAGCTAATATTAGCTGAAAGCCAGGTTAGCAGGAGGTAAAATGAATTGAAACCTTTGTTGGACTAAAGTGGCAGATTTCATAGATTCCTGCGTCCGCTGTTCAAAATAAAAACATATGAGCACTTACCGTCGTAGTAGTAGCAAACTTTTTTCTTTGTTCCTTGGGAAGTAAGCGCCATTTTAGTCCTTTCTGGCTTTCAACACAGGAGACAACAGCGACAGAGGCGGACAGTTTAGATCAGTCTAATCAATGGGATGTAATGCTAGTAGCTATCAGCAGGTGGCGATAGTGTTACAGTCTGTGCTTATGTACTGGTGTTCTGTGGCATTTTGCATTAGTGTGAAATTCTGTGATTTTTGGTGCATTTTTCTCCGTTTTGACACATATCACCAAACACACTGACTTGAAAAGTAATTTATTGTATGCAGTGTATGTTTTGTTTCAAGTGGAATGGTGAGGTTACAGGGAATAGAGATAAAGAAGGTGGAGGATTTTAAGTACTTAGGGTCCACAGTCCAGAGCAATGGAGAGTGTGGAAAAGAGGTGAAGAAACGTGTGCAAGCAGGTTGGAATGGGTGGAGAAAAGTGTCAGGTGTGATGTGTGACAAAAGAGTCTCGGCAAGAATGAAAGGAAAGGTGTACAAAACGGTGGTGAGACCAGCGATGTTGTATGGCTTAGAGACAGTGGCACTGAGGAAAAGACAGGAGGCAGAGCTAGAGGTAGCAGAGACTAAAATGCTGAGGTTCTCTTTGGGAGTGACGAGGATGGATAGGATCAGGAACGAGTACATCAGAGGGACAGCGCATGTTAGATGTTTTGGAGATAAAGTCAGAGAGGCCAGACTGAGATGGTTTGGACATGTACAGAGGAGGGATAGTGAACATATCGGTAGAAGGATGCTGAGGTTGGAACTGCCAGGCAGGAGGCCTAGAGGAAGACCAAAGAGGAGATTTATGGATGTAGTGAAAGAGGACATGAAGTTAGTTGGTGTGAGAGAAGAGGAGGCAGAGGATAGGGTTAGATGGAGGCAGATGATTCGCTGTGGTGACCCCTGAAGGGAAAGCCGAAAGGAAAAGAAGAAGAAGAAGAAGTGTATGTTTTGTTCAATTTATTGTAACAAAAGCATACATATAAGCTTTTATTGTCAGCACAACAACTTAAAATCATTTATTCTGTTAATTACAGAAGTAAAACACAGCTGGAGCAGCTGGAACATATTTCATGTTAATAATATAGAGCACCAGGACAGCAAACAGCATTCAGCTACAGACTGTTCCCAGTATAATTGTGAAGTTTGGGGTTCCCTCTCCGTTCTTTGATTGGTTCTGTGATCCAACTATTACATAAGTTGTGGGCATAGACATTGCCTTCTGGGGTTCAAACTTGATTTTATTACAATTAACAATTCACATCAGAAGAAAACCTGATGCAGAAGCAGAGTATTATAGTCTAACTTTGTGCCCTCTCAGAATCAGAATCAGACTTTATTGTCATTGTACTAGTACAACGAGATTAGAGATCAGGTTAAAAGCAGTTACTCTTCACTGAACAACTCAAAATCCAGTGTCCACCTTCACAGGCTGCCACGTTAGTTTGTGTGTGTATAGTCTGTCTTTCTGCCACATCAGGACTAATCTTGGTACTGCCTCTCTGTGGCAGTAGAGAAATCCTCCAGAACACACCTTAGGTACTCAAAGGTAGGCCGGTCCTCTGGGTTTTCGTTCCAGCACATACACATAATATCATAAAGCCCATCAGAACAGTTTTCTGGCTTTGGCATT
Source organism: Lucifuga dentata (assembly GCA_014773175.1). Classification (NCBI taxonomy): domain Eukaryota; kingdom Metazoa; phylum Chordata; class Actinopteri; order Ophidiiformes; family Bythitidae; genus Lucifuga; species Lucifuga dentata. The sequence continues at coordinate 108,564 of VXCM01003267.1, forward strand.
CTGTAGCCCCGCTCCAGGTTCTGGATGACCTCTGGGTTGGACATACCTGCACAATATAAGGGGCAAAGATGTTAGTTGTAAAAAAAAAAAAAAGTCCTTGTCCTTTATGAAAGAAATTGAAAAGTAGGTAATACAAGCTGAGATGTTGCATGTTTTGAGTGTACCATCCATACTAGACTTTTAATGTGATACTGTATTATGTACTGGGTTTTAAATAGATAGATAGATAGATAGATAGATAGATAGATAGATAGATAGATAGATAGATAGATAGACGGACGGACAGATAGATAATGTGATGACATGTTAATCAAGCATTTACCAGGGTATGGAATACGCCCATATGTCACTATTTCCGTCAGGAGGATCCCAAATGACCAAACATCAGACTTTATGGAAAAGGTGCCATAGTTAATAGCCTCTGGTGCGGTCCACTTGATGGGGAATTTTGCACCTGGGAATGAAGAAAATGGTCCTATAAAATATTTCAAGGTAATTCACAATGATAAAAATGGAACCACCTGGTAAAGAGATTCTAGGGTCAAGGGTTAAAAGAACATATGATGGAAGTCATTTAAGTATATCCAACATCTTGTTACCCTCTCTGGCTGTGTATTCATTGTTCTCTATGAGTCTTGCAAGTCCAAAGTCAGCGACCTTACAGATGAGTTCATGAGACACCAGAATGTTGGCAGCTCGCAGGTCTCGATGGATGTAATTTTTCTGCTCAATGAAGGCCATACCGTCAGCCACCTGCAGGGGACAGCACATCACAAGACAAGCCCTTTATGCTTGTGTTTCAGCATGAATTGCATGAACATGCAGGTGTGCACAAAGCTGCTTGTGTGTGTGAGGGTTCTGTGTTATGTTTCTGTATTTGCATTTGTGTGTGATGGACAGATGAACAGAGGGATTTCCAGAAGAGGGAGGTTCCCACTTCCCTGGGTCAGTTCCTTACCCCTCACCTCTCCACCCAGGTTCCCTTGCTGAATGCCAGCTCTACTTCCTGATACTAACAGCTGTAGTCTCACCAGTCAGTCTTACCACAGACTGACTGATGAATACAATGACTGAGTCTCTGATTAAGTCAAATACTATATGAGTCATTTCAAATTAAAAAGTATTTATTTGATGTAAGGGTTATTCCGTGAGAACTGTGCCACTTGGCTTTTCAGATTTTAAAAATTTTTACATTGAAAAAAACTATTTTTGGAGATGGTATCACTTAGAATACATACTATCTTTTGTAAAAAGTACATTTTCCCACTTCAGGCATTAAAGGCAGATTCTTATTTCTTTATTAGATAGTAATTATTTCTCACTCTCACCATCAAGTATTGTGAACTCAAATGGCACACTTCTCACAGAATGATTCGTAAACTGTTACCACACCAACAAATTTGTGAGGAAATTAACGCAACAAAATGCTGATGATTTCTGTAGAATCCTCACAGCATCTGTGTCATCAGGCGTATCTGTGTGTTGCGTTTGAATTTGCACGACAGACCATTTATGTTTTGCCAAGTCGGGCACTCAAATTTCAGACGTAAGAATCTGTCACATAGGTGTCATCAGCCTGGTGACATTTGCAGAATACTGAGATATACGTGTGTTTGCTTATATAGTGTGAACTTCAACCTTCATCATTACCTCCCACTCAGGAACATGAAGGCCTCTGTTATCTCATTGCCTTACAGTTGAGTTAGGAAGATATCGCACTAAAGTAATACATCGTTTTGTCATTAAACTAGGTATCTGCCATATGTCCTTATTTATAATATTAAATAAGTCAAATTTCAAGCTTCTGTGCTGTTTATATATAATGATGTGAGTAGACTCCAGTGTTGGGGCACAAGCAGTATTATTAATCAACTGAGTTCTATATAGCCAATCACATTACAGTTACAGTTTTACATAATTACAGCTATATTGCCTTCAATGCTATCCATGTTTTTAAATTAGCATAAAGACATCTATCCCCAAAATACTGCAAAGTTCTGTTTAAATTAAACCTCTTTAGCTCCAAGGCAAATTTGTTATAGTGACTAAAATGTGTTTAATGTTGTTACTTGTAACTTCATTCAGTCTTCTGTAAAATGTAGACATGTAAGAGACATTCAAAGAGATGACATGTTATTTTTGATATCATTTTGGTACTTACTCCCAGAAAAGAAAGAGATATATTGTACCTTTTGGAGTAAAACCCCACCTTCTAGACCTAAGTATAAAGCCTTTATTACAAACATTCACTTTATACATTACAGTTATTGTAGGGAACAAAAGTTGTATACCAGGTCTGGTAAAGACTGGACATGTACCAGTAATGGTACAATTGTGAGTAGTGTACAAAAATCCAATTTTTGCTCAATTTTGCTCTGATATATTTTTATTGATTAAATATCTATTGGTAGTGCACATAGAATATCCTACGGTGATTAAACAAATTCAGAAAAATCCACATCACAGATTTAGTTTCAAGGTTTTTCACCATATCCTGATATGTTCAGTTTAGTTGGACTTCCAAATTTGTGCCCAAGAAGATTTTTTTAAAAATGTAGTTTGCTAAGAAATCTTGTTGGATGTGTTCCATATTATGGCTGTCTTGCTAGTCACACAACTTTATGTGTCAGAATGTAGGGTAATATTCATCATGCGACACACACACACACACACACACACACAAAGACACAGGTCTATTATTACTTCAAGATCAGTGTTACATATAATCTTCATTACAACAGTAGCTAGTTTGCTTTTTTGTAAGGATCGTACTGAGAGAAGATGCATATGCTGGTGCTAATGGGGATCCTAAGAAAGAAAGAAAGAAAGAAAGAAAGAAAGAAAGAAAGAAAGAAAGTGAAAGAGAAAATGAGAGGGAAATGAAGTGAAAGCAGTAAAAGGACAAGATAAAGAAGATGAGTAGGAGTTTTACCTGAGAGGCCATGTCTATCAGGGTGTTCATGGTCAAACGGCTTCCCTCTATTGTTTTGAGGAAATCCACTAGACTACCTATAACAAATTAGATTCAGATTAGTGTAGCCAATAAGACAGTAGCAGTGAACTATCTACATCACCAGATTATTATAGGGCATCACAAGCAATATGAACACATTATAAGAAAGAGTGATTATTAGTGCAGATTATTAGTTTTGATTCATTATGTCATTTATTACATCCACCAAGTAGGTCATGATCTCACTATTGTCGGTTGATTGGTTAGTTTGTTTGTTTTTTGTTAGCATGTTACTCAAAAAGTTAGGAATCAATTTTGACAAAAAATTGACGGATGTGGCCTAAGGAAGAACCCATTAATTTTTGGTGCTAATTTGGATCCATTGGTGGATCAGGAATTTTTAAAATGATTTCTGAACATTAGGAGATAGGAAGTTTTCAGTATTTTTGTCAGTTTCTTAAAAGTGATTAACCAATGTCTATGAAATCAGACAAATTTGTCCTATGATAAACAATCAAGATGCAATTTGGTCCAGATCTGGATACCTATTGAAAACTACTGGGGGTTTTGAGGGTTTTTTTTTTTTTTTNGTTTTTTTTTTTTTTTGTTGTTTTGTTTTTTTTTTGTTTGTTTGTTTTTTTACAAAAAACAATTAAGTCCTGTTATTATTATAGAGGTTTCTTTCTCTCTAGGCCAGTATATTAATAGAACAAGACACATTTTGTCTAGGTTTGTTCAGCCTTGGTGGAGGTATGCATTCTAATGAGCACCCTTTTAGTTGCATGAATAATTGATCTGTACAAAAGGTTCTACAATAGTATTCAATAAATAAAAATAAATATGTAAAAATCTCCTTTCTTCAGAAGACTAATGACCTTCAAAGGTCAAAAGCACCATGATGCCCCAAGACATAAATAGATGGAGTTAGACTAGAATAGCTGTTTAAATCAGCAAACATATAACATTGTGAGGAAGTCCAAGGAGCATCAGTCAAGTTGATAAATAGTTTCTGATGGCAGACTGCAGTTCCTGAGGCTCTGTGTTGGTTTTGATTAGGACAGAACAATACCTTCACACTCCAGCCAACCAAGTCAAACCAAAGGAAATACTTTAAGAGAATGGCCATGCCAGGAAAGAGGAGGCATTTGCTCCTCTGCTTAAGTCCGGAAGATGCTTTTGAAGTCTGAGAGCCAAAGAAATGGCTCTCAGACAAGGTCACAGGGGGAAGGTGGGATGACACGCCTGTTATTTTCCATCTTTGTTGCCTTCAATAATAAAAAAGGGACAAATTGAAAAGACGGGAACTCCAGGCCATCCTTTCTTCTGATAACAGAGACAACAATTGTGTGCTGTCCACACGTGGATCCCGGACAAAGACGCAGCTTCATGTAGAGCCACTGCTGGTGGTTTACAGGCCGATCATAGAAGGCTATACAAAGGCACTCCATTCACAGTAGTAAGGCTGTTGTTGCATTAGTGGCAGTATTTTTCTGCATGTTGTTATTGTTCCTCAAAGTAAAAAAAAAAAAAAAAAAAAACACTATTGAACACTGTGAAACAAATAAAGAATTGCTGTCATTTGATTGGCATTTAGGCATAGTAGACCCTCCTGTATGACATGTTAAATTATACATGTGACTTTTTTGTTTGCAGCTGTTACCATGGTGTCATTTTATTACGCAGGTTTGTGATTTTGCAAGCCTTTCACAGGAAACTCTTGTTATGTAAAACGGAAGGGGAAAAAAGAGGAAGATCCACTGGCAAGAGGCTCATCATCATGACATTGTCAAAGCTGGTTTCATTGTCACTACTACACCACTATACATATTCATGTACATGTACTCGTGCATGTGTTTGTGTGTGTGACAGAGTGACAGAGTGTCTGTGTCTGCACGGTGTGTAGAACAGACTCTGGAATGGAGCCATGCATCATCAGGGACTTCAGCGAACAATAAAGTAGTGAATCACACTCCCCTATTTGAACACCTCTGACCTGCCACGGGAGACTTCCCTTTGGTGAGTAAACACCACAGACCTGTCTACAAGAGCTGGAAAAATAAGTGAAATGTCATGTTTGCTTTGAGACATTTTAACACAGAGCAGCAAATACAGGACAACCAGAAGGAGAAGCTGAAAATAGCCCATCAGAAGGCAGGCCACTTCAGCAGAGTGGTGTGTTTTGAGAGGCTAGGCTCATGATTTAGCTCTCTATATACTTGTCACATAATCATAGATTCTATTGATGTTCATCCCAGATAACATATCAAACACTTAAACAGAAAGGCAAATCTGGGTGTCAGGTCAAAATGTGTTCAGTCAATTCAGTCGAACATTTGGTGGAGTGGAAAATGTGTGTGAAAAGACGATGATGACTCATGAACAGGGTGAAACACACGGGACAGCCCAGTCTTTTGTTCAAACATGTTGTAGCTCCAAACTCTGACAACAGATCAACATGCTTGATCTTGAACGTCTATGACATCATACTGACTCTAAAATTCTTTCTTTGTAGTTGCTGCAGGCACAGAGCTCACCTTGATGACACTGTCTTTAGTGTTCCAATGAACAATGTAAAAGATTACAGGAGTGATGATGGATGCAGACACGCTTTGACGTATTTTTGTTGACCAAACTGAACTGAAAGGAGTGGGTATGATTATAAAGGGATTTCTTAATCAGTTTTCTCCTGCTGAAGCTTTATAAATGAACAAATAATTTCATGGAAACACCCAGAGGCCTAGTTTTACTTTTCTTTTCATAATGACATTGATACTTTTGGTGACATCATTAAAATACCAGCAAAATGCCACAGACTATGATCCTTAATTCTACCCACCATGTTCCATGTACTCTGTGACAATATAGATGGGTTCCTGGGTAACCACAGCAAAGAGGCGGACAAGACGAGGGTGCTGCAAGTTCTTCATCATGTTGGCCTCAGCCAAGAAGGCTTCCACTGACATGGTGCCCATCTTCAGATTCTTAATCGCCACTTTCCTCTCGTTATTGTAGACACCTAGAAATACATATTAAACATTATTGTCACACTGAAATTCAACTAAAGAGAATTATTGAGTCTCTGTGGCTCATTTTCTATTTATCACAAGGAGGGCTTTCGTGTCATCTTGTAAGAAGCATAAGGACAATGCTGATCATGAGTGGTGATCAAATATGTACCCAACAGATCCTCATGACAAACAGGATTTCATTCCAGTTTTGGCACGCTGACATCACGCTATGTAGAGATCAAACCAACAGTCATAACATAATGAGAGTTACACCAGGCATGAAGCGTAGCAATGCTAGTAACAAATTATATTATATTTACTAATTTCAAAGCATTCCTGTCTCTCTTTTATCTGCAATGGAAATCTCAGTACAACATTTATTACATGTTTTCTGTCTGAACGAACTGAATAAACATTTTGCAGAAAATGACAGTTATTATTATTCAAGGATATCCAAGTGCCAGTGTTTGGATGAGGATCGAGAAACAAACACAGTGCCAAGATTACACACAAGAAGATGTAAATAGAAAGTGGCTGTGAAGTGAAGACAAGCTTCACGGTTGGTTGAGTTTAGCTCCAATACAACGGTTTGTTTTAAAGTTGTATTGTGCAGGCAAATGAGGATGGAAACTAGAGGGAGGAAATACCCCTCCTATTGAAAATTAAGGAGTAGCAGCTCTGATTCACTCCAAATGATACTCTCATAATGAAAAGTTTGGTTTCTTGAATTGTTCAGAGATTATTCCTGTAACCTATGAGTTTGTTGGAAATGTAGCTTATTTAGTTTGAGTGTGGTTACGTAATACCTCATGTGAGTTCCCAGCTAACTTGCTCCAACAAGCCTTCAATTAAGACTGTAGTGGGGAAATTGAGTACAATGCACAAATACTCCGTCTAAGCCTGTCTGGCACACACATGTTCAAGCTCCTGTGAGAGTTTCTTAAAAATGCTTAAACTTATGGTATATGGAAAATGCTTCAAACTATGTATATCACTATGGTTACTACTATGTACAATCTATATATAAAAGTAGCATTTAAATGACTCAAATTCAAGTGTATACCCACCAAATGCAATTTTTAAAAAAATGATATACATCCTTCTTTAAAAAAGCCCATGACAAATAATCTCTCCTCTGATGACATCCACTAAGGGGTATGTTATGGTTATCATTGTAGTTATTTTCTCACTTGCATCTATTGCTGCAAGTTTGTTTGGCAGCAGAATTACTTTAAAAAATTTTTGATGAAACATAGTGAAGCTATGGGGCATGGCCCAGAGAAGAACCCATTAAAGTTTGGTGCAGATATATACTGTATCCAAGTGCAGATCTTGGAATTTTTAAATCAATTTCTTAACTTGTAAGATAGGCTGTTTTTCAGTATTTTTGTCAATTTCTTCAAAAGTAATACACAAATCTCAGTGGACGCAGACTATCAATAGGCACAGTTTAGTGTCAAGATCCAGATAAGGATCCAAACCTGGTGGACTACAGCACATTAATGGAAAACTGTACAGTAACAAATGGGGAAGAAATTTGCAACAACCATTAATGTGTAGCTGAGATGATGCTGATTCAACAGCATGCAAACAGTTTTGATGTATCTTTAATAGATACAGAGATAGCTCTAAAAAAAAAGTTATTGTAGTCATTTCTTTCTCTTTCTCCGGCATACTTAGAAAAAGATTCATTTTATCTAAGCTTGTTTGGCCTCGACAGAGGTTTGGGCTCTAATGAGTGTAGGGTATCATCTTCTTCTTTGTTACTTACCCATCCAGACTTCTCCAAACTGGCCAGCTCCAAGCCTGCGCTCCAGCTTCAGGGATTCACGGGGAATCTCCCACTCGTCCTGCCACCAGGGCTTCTGGGGGGCCCTCGACTGACATGGCTTCACCAGCCTTGTGCACAATCCATCTGCTTCACCTGGATGACAGAGACAGACAAGGTCAAAAGTCATTGGCTCACTTTTCAATATACACCCACAGTAATAATCAGTAAATGTTACACGTCTTGATTATTATTGAAGTGAAACTGCACGCACGTGAGTGATGCTGGATGAGCTCCTTCAGAGAGTTAAAGGATATTTTGGCTGTGATGTAAAAGCCACCATTATCCATGTTACGGATCCTGTAGTGCTTGACTCCTTCACCATTGTTGTCCAAGTCCCTCACTGATAAAGAATATGAACCTGGAGGAAAGAGAAACCATACTTTAGAGAGAGATTAGCACAGCAAGACCCTGGGTTCCGGTCCGACTGGAACCTTTCTGTGTGGGGTTTGTATGATCTCTCTGTTTCTCTGTGTGGGTTTCCTCCATCGTGCTCCAGTTTCCTCCCGCAGTCCAAAAACATGCAGGTTAGGTGAAATGGAAACTCTAAAGTAGATGTGAATATGAACATGAAAGAGTGTCTGTGTGTTAGCCCCATCATAGGCTGGTGACCTGTTGGTGCTGGGACTGTCTCCAGCCCCTTGCAACCTTTCACGGGATAAGCAGGTATTGAATATGCTTGTATGGATGGATATCATATGTGTAAATGTTGCATGTGGCACCCTGCAAGGGGATGTGACATCACTGGTAATACTGAAAAGCCGCATTCAGATGCAACAGAACTGCTAAGAAATGGAAACCACATCGCGAAATAGAAACCCAGACGACATGACGATGTGACTGAAAGAGGTACGAAGATGAGGTCAGTTTACCTGGAGTCGTCTCACTCTCCCGAATCAGGAATGAGCCCTGCGTATTCCCAGGGGCAAGAAGGAACCTCATTGCATCATTTCGAGAAATATTCTTAAAGAACCACCTGCAGCAGAAAAACACATGATATGCTTCACACACCTAACCACTTCCTCCCCATCAGGGACAAGTATGCATTACATGAGATGGTGTTGAGGTTGAGTGACGAGCAGCTGAGAGGAGTATCATGATATTTCCTGTATAACGTACGGTTCGGTCTCGACTGTGTTCATCATGGCAACAAAGTTGTGTGGGATGTAGCCCCTCTGGCCTGTGATGAGAGATTCTGCCAAATACCACTCTAGATCATCCCTGGCAGCCAAAACAGACAATAAAAGCATGAGTGACTTCACTATGTGTAATGCCTCTCAGTACATTAGAGCACTACATGGTATAGTGTATATTGTTTCCCTCTGGAATTAATGAGGGCACCTTCCAAAAGCAGTTTCTATCAGATGTCAAAAGCTGCAAAAGCAAAAATGCTCAGCGTCTGAAAAGAACCATATGACACTTTGTCGGAGTAGAAAGAAGATCTTCCATAAAGCCGCTGAAACCAAAGACAGTATAGAGAGATGAGGCATGCTCAGTACTGACATTTAATCTTGTAATTTCACTACAATGTATGGAGCTACATAAACCTTTGAAGTTTATGAAAGGAGCAGTTCACCCAAAAATGGAAATTCTGTTTTTAATGTATTCACACCCAAGTCAGTTGTTGAAGGAGTTTGCTGGACACTGTAAGCACATTCATTAAATCCATTTCAGTCTTTTCAGTAATTACCAAAGCTTAGGAAGGTCATCTGTTTTTACTCCAAAAATTAAATTAAACAAAAATTTAATACAATTAAATACAATTTAATAAAATTAAAAATATCCACATATCAAATGTAGACACATATCCCTATGTGTCTACATTTGTGTCCTACAGTAAGTCATCCTCCAGGTTGCATGAAAAATAATTAACTTACTTGCTAAGGATCTTGAGCTTGTCTCCCTTGTCGAAGCCCAAGTCACCATCATGGTTGGGTTCATAGCTGTATATGGCCACCACAAGGTTGTCTGTACAGTCATGTGTTAAAAACAAAATCCAAGGAATCTCATTAGAGGAAAGCCAAAATAATTTTTTTTTTAAATCAGACTTCTAATTTTTTCACTATAAAACAGCAATCTTTACATTGAAAGCTAAAAAGGATTCCAGCCTCCTATGATTTTTTTTCTTGAAGACATATTAAAATAGAGTACAGAAATATATAAGAGACATGGGGAACATAAAATACTTAACTAAATCTTCAGGTTGTAACAGAGGCGACAAAGAAGCTCTTTTGTACATACATGCACAAGTTCCTGCAGACACTCAAACACACATATACACACACAGGAAAATATTATCAAGTCACCTGGTAAAGGAGATGTGGGAGGTGAAGGCTGTGAAGGGTATGGAATCAGTTGATCTGTGTACTGGTGAAAGAAAAACAAGATCAGACACACATTCTAAGAATAAGGAAGTTTTAAGGAAAATTAAATATATGAGGCATGGTTACAGTCATATAAAAAAACAGGATAATTGTGCAGTTGAATACACTGATCTGTATTGGTGGTGAAATTACTTTTCCATTTGAGGCTGGATCATGGGTGGTTTCGTTTTTTCCTTGCAGACAAAATGTCTCACAGTATTGTGGCTCACATGTGGTATTCTCGTTTAATTCTAATCTAATGGGAAATCGACCACATAGAGAGGAAACAAAATTGAGAAAATAATTACCAGTGAATTACACACTAAAGGCAACTTCCCTTGCAATTATATAAGTTAAAAACTTTTCAAGGACTCAAACTTAACAGCTCATTTAGCTGCTGTTTATATATTCATTCACCATCAAATGATTTGTGGGAGTCTGTGTATATTTTATGCCATTTCACTTGTACTATCATCAACTTCTGATTTTGCTTTAAGTGGTCATTCACATTCAACCACATAAAAAACCAAAACCAACTACTCACAGTGACACTCAGGCATACACAAAAATAAGAGCAGACCATATATAGATGTGTGTATAAATAAGCAAACGAACATATACGAGCATGCACATATAACATGGACAAAGACGCTTACTGGATTGCTTGACTGGGGAGGAATGGGACAGTTGCAGTGCTCACAGATCTCATCCAAGTTCTCTATCCAGTCATCGTTGTCGTAGTCTGAACTGCAGTTACATCCCATCTTTCCTGAAAAAGCTTAAATTGTTACTGTTATTGTGAAAACGTTATCCAACATTATTTGACTAACAGTCAACAAATAATAAGCAAATAATCAAAATCTGATTAGCAATAAATTAATTTCTGGAATGATCGATCAGTAACGTGACAGTTATTATCTCCACCAAGGAGGTTATGTGATCATCAGTGTTTGTTTGCTGTCTGTTTGTTTGATAGCAGGATATCTCAAAATGCTATGGATTAAATTTGGGAGGCAGATAGATAATGTCTACAGGAAGAAGGGATTAAAGTTTGGAGGTGATTTGGATCATATTCTTCAGACTACGTTTTTAATTTCTAAAGTCTTCGGTGGTGGTTCACAGAGTTCCTTCTGAGTTTGTGTCTGTTTTCTATCGTTTTTAATCATTGAAACAATTCATTATGACTTAATTCCATGAGGGGAATTTTTAATTATTATCGTTCAAATGAAAGCAAAGTTTTTCGTAACTGTGTGCATATGACTCTGAGAGAAGTTAATGTTAATTTTAGGAAGATTTTATTCATTTATGATTCTTGCAGAATCTTGAAAAATTATACCATTTTAGTTTTGTTTGTTCTTTTATTGCTTTGACTGACGTTATGTGTACGACATCATCAGATGGTTTTGTCCAGCATAAACCTAAAAAACTGGACTGTTAATGTTTGTTTTAATGTCATGAAATCAATGTCTCTGACTTGACCATAAATATTACTTAATATTATTTTAATAATTCTCATGGGCGTGCTTTTAGATTAGCAGGCCGTAGGTAACAGAAGGGCCGCTGTGTTTCACAGGCTTCTAAAATCAGATGTGACTGAGGGTCTCAAATCAAAATGGAGGCTTTGCAGTGCATCAGGCCTGAAACTGCAGTAAGAATCTGACATTAGCACAAGCTTTTTTTTTTTTTTTTTTTTTTTTTTTTAATATATAAACTCATGTAAATCACATTCAGAACTGTGACAAGAACTAAAGCATTTTAGCACTGAAAATCACTGGTTTTTACATGATCTAATTCTATTTCAGACTTATTATTCTATTACAGATGGATTTATAAAAACTGTACAAAATGCTAATCTTGTACAATCCGCCACCTGCACATGCCCAGCATTGTGTTTTATAGTGCTACAAAGTACAAACCAGCTTTCTCAAGCTCACTTGGCTCCCATTGGACCACTCATGTAACAGGGTCAGTGGGCTAATCTCAGCAGCAATTTGTCCCACAGGCTCAAAGTCGTGAGAAAAATCTGGAGAGGTCTGACCCGCCAGTAACAGCCGTCACTCCGCTGAGACCCCGAGGAACAAATCACGGGAGGATCAGTAGAGGAAGAAGGGGTTTTATTAGAATATCAGCACTCCTACGCCTACAGGCTACTATCAGGGAGTCACACAAAGTTAGCATTTTCCATCGAGGGGCTACCCTCTTCTTTTTTTATCATCTGCTGCTGATGACCTTTCCAAACAAATATTGGCGATTGTTTGCAAAGTATTATGGGTATGTAGATAGAAACATTGGGACATTCCAAACAAAATGGTCGCTGTGAGCTCATAAAACATCTGTTTATAAAACTCCAGAAATATATTTCCATGTACAAAAATAAAACAATTTTACGTTTGATTTTTATGTTACCAATACACTGTAAAACCTGACGAGTTAGTTCAACTCAAACAGTTTGATGAAACCGATTGCCTTGAAT
>VXCM01003271.1:0-32979 GCA_014773175.1 Lucifuga dentata
GGACTACCAGACTCAAAAACAGTTTCATCCCCAGAGCCATTTCCTTGTTGAATGCAACATACATCAGTCCTACTCCCTGCTGACAGAGCGATATTTATTGTTATTAGTTTTCACTTTATGCACTTTACAATGTATGTTATATTTCATGTGGTCCTGCACTTTAAGGCAAAGCTCTAATCTCGTTGTACTAGTACAATGACAATAAAGTCTGATTCTGATTCTGATTCTGCTTCTGATTCTGCTTCATTTTGCCTGTCTCTTTCTCTAGATCTTTGTTTTTGTCTGTCAAACACCCTCTGAAGTTGACGTTAAAATTTTTGCGGTGACTCATAAATGAAGTATTCCTTTTAAGGCTGCTGCAGAACAGAGTTGTCATTGTCTGAGCAACTGTCTTGCCACTGTCTGGAGTTTCTGGTTTGAACAGGACACGTTGCTCCCTCCCACTCCTACTCACATGTCACTAATACCTCTCATTTTTTTAATGTTGCATTGATTCAGTCATATAGATCTTACAGATCATGTGATCTTCTTCTGCCATGATCCCCCAGGGTTTTATGTGTAAATTGGGGTCAGGAACTTTATAAGCAGAGATGATCTTTTATAATCTTTGCTATTGTGTGCCATTCATTGCTGCAAGCTCGTATTGTGTAGATAAACAGTGTTCCAAGGCTAAGCACGAGAGCACAGGATTCCACTGTATGTTCAATTTCATGTATGTGTGTGAAAGTATACTATAAAACTGAAGGAACAGGTCAACTCCTCAATATTAAAGGATTATACTGTTAATTTTTCATGTTTGAGGTCAATAAATACAACCAGCAGACATGTTACGTTACTGACAACCATTTTTCAAGCCATACTACTGGTATGGTAAATACAGGGTTGGGAGGGTTACTTTAAAAATGTAATCCGGTACAGTTATTACCTGCTTAAAAATGCAATCAGTAACATAATCCAACTACAGCAATATTAAAGTATAGTAATGTAACTTGATTACTTTCTGTTACTTTTGGATTACTTCAATGTCAAATATGCACATAAAGACAAGAGAAAAGAAAAATCAATAAGATGACTTTCATTTATTATATAAACTTTTCTTTAAGTGTATTCTGTAAAACAACAGAATAATGTAAGATAACCTTAGGAAAGAAAATGGGGACATGAAAATAAATTCAGGCAGTAGGCCTTCCTTCTGTAAATGACATTGTAGGCTTACAGAATAGTACAGTTAACAAAGCAAAAATAAAATGTAGTCCTTTTATAAAGAGTAAAAACAAAATGCTCTAAATTTTTTCATACATGGATTAAGAGCACCTACATTTTTCTTTTAATAAATCAGAAGTTCACTTAATGAAGTTTTCAGAAGGCATTTTCATTTTAATTTCTCAGTAAAAAACATCTTCTCCTGGGACTATATTTCCTGGCGTAAACATGCATTGTCTTCTGTGCAGCTCTGTTTGAGCAGCTAAACAAAGTTACTTCAACAAAAAAATTAGTAACTGTTGTGTTTGCTGGTTATTGCTCTCAAATACCTTTCAAGTCTCCACAAGTTGACTTTTTATAGCATACTACAAAGAAATGAAAGGACAGTCTGGAAGGTAGGAAAAACAATTCCAAAATTTACCCTACAGTAGTATGTTTTTGAAAATGGTTGGTAATAATGTAACAAGTGTGCACATTGTGTATATTGGGCTCAAACATGCACTATCGCCAGTATTGCCCTTTAATTGTATTTATTCTGCTGCATTCAAGAAGTAGATCAGTGGTTATAATAATGATATATATAGAGAGAGAGAGAGAGAGAGAGGCTAATTCACTGTTTGCGGTGTTGCTACACCTACAGGAGTTTTTGTTTTTAATAAATCATCAAACTAACAGTATCTCTCTGTGCTTCATTGAGAGTTGCTACAATAATAATAATAATAATTGATAGTTGTGGTATTGAAATATTGCTAAAGTTAGTTTTGGCTACCTGGTTTCTGTGTTGTTAGCATAGCGGTTGGTCTTACCTACAAATGGTTGTTTAGATTAGACGTTGTGATTTTGGATGCTGACAATATTTTCACAGCTGGAAGGCATAAATTGTACTGTGATGTTATTCCCTTTCTGCCTTAAAGACAAAATAGTGCCAAAATTTCCACAGTGAAAGCATTTTTTCACTGGTGTCCATAACAGCGCTTGTAAACATTCGCTCTGATGAAGAACGGTGTTGAGAGAGGTTATGTGCACATGCGTATGCTTGGCTTAAAATTGTTCTGGATTATTTTACAAGTGCAATCCTGATAATAATCCCCATTTTTTACTAAATGTATCGGTAATCTGATTACACATTTTTTCTCTGTAACTGTAATGAATATATGGTTACTTTTTTTTTTTTTTTNTTTTTTTTTTTTTTGTTTGTTTTTTGTATCCTGATTATGTAATGCTGTTACATGTATTCCGTTACTACCCAAGTCTGGGTAAATATTAAAATTGTTTTTTCTACCTTCCAGACTGCCATTGGTAATACATCACAGCAAAGAAGGCATCTACTAATTTTTTTTTGTTGAAGTAACATAATTTTAGCATTTCAACATGAAGGAAGGAGATGTATACCTCCATCAGGGAATATAATCCTGAGAGAAGAAATTAAATGCCTTCTCCAATTATGCATAAGTGTTAGCAGGTAAAACATTGAATTTTTAAGGTGTGTGTAACACCTAAAGATTTGATTTTGAAAGATTAGGGGATTTGGCAAAATAACACTAAATTTAAAATGCGGTTGACAGTAACTTAATATGTTTATGGATAGTATTTGTGGCTCAAACATGCAAAATCACCAATATGGTCCTTTAATTTATGAATTTCAGCAAATGAATGAGCAAGAATCGGAGCACTGCTTAAAATAAGACTGTGTGTGGCATGACCTTTCTGTGGATAAATAACAGTCACATTGTCATCAGCGTTTCCCAGTAGGTCAAAGACTCCAGATTTGTACATTGTGTTGCACAGATTTGTGTTGACATGGACTGAATTATTTCCATGTCATTCCACAGTGACATTCAGCTCTCTTCTGCTCATGACAGCATGATAATTTTTGGCTCTAGCAAGGAAGCAATTAACTGGATAAAACAAAATATTTTCACTCGATTGCCACTGACCAAATCAGAGAAGAAGAAGGTTACAGCCGCTTGTCTTTCAGTATCGACGTTGACATGTACCCTGTGGTTTGTGGAGTTTTTCCTCCATCCAGATGTAAGTTTGGATGCTGTTTAGATGCAGAGTAGCAGCACAATGATTAAACAGTCCACTTTCCATTAGATCTGTGTGAGTCACAATCCTGACGCTTCGTCCCTGTGGCCAACAGCTAAAACTGTTGTGTCTGATCAGTCCAATTCAGATTAAAAGACCAAAATGGATCTGTTTTGTTAGACTTTCTCTAAAAAGTCTGTGTGTTGTGACAAAATGGATCTTTTGGCAAAGTTTAGACCCTTTGGAAGAGATGCTGTGGGGAAAACAATGGAACACGTTTCTGAAAACACTAGTTTTATATTACTGAAAGTATCAAATGTTGAAAGTCAGCTGTATGAAAAGATACTTTTCAAGCACCATACGCCTCTTTGTGTGATTTGGCTTCAGGCTGGAAAGTCACCTTAGAAGTGATTGGCACTTTCTCCACATCCACTGTTTGGGGGAAATCACAGTGCTTAAATCTAAACTACAGTACAGTGTATACAGTGATCTGAAGATTGGATTAATTAATCCATCTTAACAGGTTCTGGATAGAAGTGGCTTGAAGTGGGCCGGTACGCAGTACTGGGACCTCTGTGATTTTCATTTCAGAGTACCGGGATATTTTTGGGAGTACNGGCCGGTACGCAGTACTGGGACCTCTGTGATTTTCATTTCAGAGTACCGGGATATTTTTGGGAGTACAGGAACCTCTCATAAATCTTCCGTACTCTACTGTAGAAGACAGAGGAAAACAATCATACCAATCATACTGTAGATATAGAAATAACAGCAAAGGTTGCAGCTGCAATTAAATCGGGGATGCATATATACCAGTGCTCTCCCCACAACAACCTGATCTCACCCACCCTGGACCCGATGATCAGCCACTCAGATAAGGGGAGTACTGGCACCTTTTTTTGTCCACTCCAAGCACTGGATAGAAGTAGTTAAGAAATTATTTAGCTGCAGTCAAGTATCGATTTTTATCAACTGTCATTGTACAACTTTATATGCATTGTTTTCATTGTCCAAGAATTTGGATCAATTCAGCAGACGGGTGGAGAGCTATAGAATAGTGCCATCATGTAGTTAACTTTTAGACAGAGCTGACAGCATGAGGATAGAAAGCTGGATATTTCTGCCTTTTTCACAAAAACAAACACCAAAACACACATCTGAAACTCATTCTGACCCATTCTGAAATATTTGCTACACACAGAACTGTGTGATAAAGTGGAGTCCCAGAAATTGCCTGAAGCACTTTCACATGCAGCTTGAAGCCAGACAGAGCACCCTGAAACTCATGTATCTTCAGCAGCAAAAATTCCATTTCATGGATTTCAACATTACTACATCTTTGGCCATAACAGCCCTCTAGATCACATAAAAACTTACTGAAACATGAGTGTTTGAATAACCTAGTCTGTCCCTCAAACGGGGGGTGTGTTTGGCTTTATTAAGATGTGACGCAGATTTTGTGTGTTGTGTAAGTTCATGTCGCAAAGGGGGTTCAGATGAACATCATTTAAACTAATGAATATCCCTTTAGTTTTATATCTATGTATCTATGAAGTTAGTAATTGCTATTGACAGACTCAAATCGTCTACTCAGTACATTTATATACACACTACACTCAGATTTCTGCAATTATGGCAAAGATGCAGAGTAAGCTACACAGATGGGACAAAAAAGATTCCATCATTTGCTGAATATAGATGACTTCTTGCTTACTTGGCTTACAAGAGGAAGTATGCCAGGTGAGGAAATGCATGTGTAAATTGCTTATTCCAATTTTAAGCCTTTGATTGCATAATCTACGTTTATACTTGGGGTACACAACATTGATTTATGCTGTTAATCAATCTCATTGTTTTACATGACATTTGATGGTAATGCGATTAAGGCGATAAATTAATGTTTTTCATAGTTTTAATGTACATGTAGCTGTACTGACTGATGGTTTCATGATGTGCCACCAACCAACAACTCCCTACATATTTTTGTTGATTGTATGAGGGTTAGCATAGTGGCTCCAAAAGTAATGGACTATTATTTCCTCTGCAGTGTTGGCTCCAATCATCCTTATCTTAAAACTCTTCAAGCGCCTTGAGTGCCTATTTTAAAATTAGCCTATGGTGTATATGAGTGTATTAAGGCCCCCAATCTTTTCCAGTGCAGATGGTTTAAAGCTTGATGAACTCAGATCTCACTTTTGTAGCTTTACTACCCTGGAAAATCTTCAGAGGCGTAAAACCCACAATCCATTGCAGCTGGGGAAACAGGGCATGCTGCCAGTGTGCTAAAAGTACATGCAAATACAGGCCTCTCCCTTTAAGATGGCTCAATGCGATGCTTGTAAATGGACAGTGGAGTGGTGGCAGCCTGTTTGGGAGGCTGCATGGTAGAGGACCAGCTGGTGTGGGCCCTTTGGGAGAGATTGTGCTGTGGGGAAACGGATTTTTACAATGAAAAGGAAAAGGGATTTGTGAGGCCTGACCTGACCATATTTCTAAAATCATAGCATTGCTCTCTGCAGCAGAATGTTTAATGAAATCAGAGCCACATGGTCATAGAAACAAAGCACGTTGGAATGTAAGAAAGATGCAGAGAAAAGTCTTAAAACATATTCCTTCCCAGAAGCATGATACACGTGTCAGTAAATGTTTATACTTATACTTTTTTTTTTTCCCCCTTATTGTGCTTTGTTTATAACGGCATGCAAGCCTAAGAAAAAAACATCCAACAATGAAGTTATTTTGTCTTTTGCTGTCAGCAAAATCAAAATCACCAGTACGATTGGCTTGATATAACTGTTACTGTGGATGTCTGAAGCCTGGAGCTCCAGTGGGCCCTTGCAGTCCTGGAGGTCTGTCCAAGGAATGTGTTACAGGTATGGGCACACATGGCTATGCCGCNCCCCCCCCCCCCCCGCTGTCAACCTAAGACCTAAGACCACAATACTCTCACTCCACCAGACCTACTTAATGAAGATAACAATCACATTCAAGAGAAACAAATCAGTACTTTGACCTGAAAGAGGTTGAGTAGAGATGAGAGAGTTGGGGGGTTNTCAAGAGAAACAAATCAGTACTTTGACCTGAAAGAGGTTGAGTAGAGATGAGAGAGTTGGGGGGTTTGTAGAGGCATGCCCCATTAAATTTGCTTGGATTTGAATGAACCGAAATTCCAGTAAACTTCATCTTTAATTGATTAAGGAAGTTACTAGGTGTTCCAACACAATAGTAAAACTTCTATTAAAGTTGAGCAAAACAGAGTCTTTAATATCATGGTGCTGGGCTGAGGCCAGAGCGGCAAGCTAAAGTAGACTCCAAAGCACTGGCACTGTCTTTCATGTCAACTCCCAGACTGAGAAATAATGCGGAGACTGAAACCTAAGTCTCTGGCAAAAACTGGGTCCTCCACTCTCTCACATTTAGCAATGCAATGGACAGCCTTGAAAGTTTTAAATAAAGCCCCCCAGACCAGACTCGCATATTTACTATATAATTTGGCTTTATCTCTTAGGCTGCTTTTACACCTCACATTAAAATGTGATCTCAGTATCAGAATATGTTATCTGGGTAATGACATCTGATGATGGGGTTTATATTTACAGCTTGCGTCTTGCTGTGTGGATGCTACCTGCATTGTGATCTGATCTCAGTTGGCAGGGCATTGCATATTTAAACACATTGTTTCTTCTTGCTTCCTTGATGATCTTCATCCATTTTTAAAATGAATAACTTTTTTTTTTTTTTTTTTNTTTTTTTTTTTTTTTTTTACATGGACTATTGCTGTCTGCATTCCAGGTGCAGATTTTGTGGCAAATGGCAACTCCCAGTCAAAATAACTTTATGAATGAGGGTGAGTGGAGCCAGGAAGACAAGGCAGAGTGACATTTTCAACTTGTGAGCAGATTTCATCTCACAACAGCTGTACACTGTAAACAGATGGTTAGTTTTGACAGAGATCCGATCACAATGCGAGCTGTGAACATTTAACATTGCATTATCATGCAATCTCAGTATACAGGACTGTATGTCAATGCAAAGGTGTAAATGGGGCCTAATGGGCTCTGAGCATTCTGCACTCTTGGATATATTGGACATAAAAAGTGTACATACTCTGTTTCTAAATGGAATTGTTTTAAAACGCTGATACTCATACTGATCATTGCAATGTTTCTGAGCAAACTCCTGCCAGGAAAAAGTAGAAAACCTTGTATTAGATAAATAATTATCACTAATGTATTTCAAGCTCTGATTTGGAGCTAAATGATGTTCCAAGATATTTGACTCAGCTTTTTTATCCACTGCGATTATCATGGCAGGGAATGTTCTCTCTTGGCTCTCTTTAATGGGATATTCACATAATATTTCTACTAGAGAGAAGTATTCATTTGGGCTAATTTAGTTATTTGAACTTAACAACCCCTGTCTTTGTCATTGTAAGTGTTTCATTAGTTTTAAGAACATGAATAGAGCATTCATAGCAGAAACTCATAAATAAAGCATTTAGTGAAAATGGAGCTCACCCACTCTGAAGAACTTTAAAGAAAGTGATCTGGCCTGATGTAGGGTTTGGTGATTTGGCTTGCAGTCTAAAAATCAATTTGAGAAGATTAGGAAACTTTAGTACAGCTTTACTTCTAATTGTCTTTAATAGCATGTAATCCACATAGTTTAAAAATAATTACTGTAACAACAAAGAAAATTGGTTTAAACAACTAAAAATGTTTTTTTACATAACTCGGTGCATGATGTTGACTCAATGAAAGCCATGTATGTACTCAACTGTGTAAATTATAGATTAGGTTGGGAACAGAATTGTAGGTGCACTTGTGGACTTGTAGATTAGACATATGAAAATGGCTTTCATATGTGGATCAGTCTGTAGGCCTTTCTGCAAAACAATGAAATGTTGACTTGGCATACCGCTACATTCCATAGTCAACTGGTGTAACATCAACTTAGTCAGAAATGTGTAACACACAATAGAGCTGAATTACTGTTTGCTTTGGAAATGAAATGTTCCAAAACTTAAAGTTTTCCTGCCTCTCTTTGATTTCACCTCAGTTTATGCATTAACATCACTCCTTATCAGTTCCTTGAGCTCAGACATGGCAACTACCAGCCTGCTGTCTGGAAATCGTCCTTAAAGTAGAATTAAATCAGAATTCTCTTTCAATAACTTCTCATGTTGGCACATGTCCATCTTCTGTACATGAATACATGAGCTGTCTTTGTTTCTCTGGACCCGTATAGGGTACCAGGCATGGCTGCACTGTGTGCTCAACGGAAAAGTTATGCAGGAACAGGCCATGTGGCAGTCTTGAATATATGTACATCCGTAATGAGATACTCATGAGTTCCTCTAAGAGTAACCGTTTGCCTTATTAGGCTGTCATCCTGCAACTCCAAACAAACTACAGGTACAGTGAGATGGAAGAGATTCCTGAGTGGAGTGTCCTGACTGGATGCTGTATACATTATTGTACCTTCAGCTCCAGGAAAGAGACATAATGTATGTTCACTGCACAATCACAGAACCACTGGCCATCATGGTGTAAGTGCTTTACTGAGATGAAACGCAGAGCATCGATTTATCATCTGCTGTCATATTTATACTTCAGGGCAGAAGCACATGAGGACATACTTAGTCTCTTGACCATCACTGCTTATATGAGATATTGTGATTTGTTGCCTCAGACGGATGCTTCTGTTTGGGTCAGAGGGCATGCAGGACAGTGCTTATTATCTGGTGAGAATGAATAAAGTCATAAAGGGACTGTTCATCGTTGGATCCGAGTCATGAGGGTCACTGATGCATTGCATTTTCTCACCAGCTTTTAGGATAGATTTCAGTCTTTCTGTTGGAAGCATGAACAGAAATAACAAAATACTAGTTAATTTAGCCTACCAAAAAAATTCTACTAGGAGGTGATGTAAAATTATAATTGGATTATAATCTAGCCCGGGCTAATTAAATTAGCAATAATTAATGAAATTTAATGCAGTGTGGCTTCATAAACAATGAAACTTTGGAAAATTAAATAAAAGGTGACTCAAAGTAGATTATTTGTCTTATAACACATTTTAGTTTTTGCATTTCAAAATCATGTAACTTTTTGTCAACCCTCTGATATCATGTGAGCAAGTGTGAAGGACTCAACCAAAATCCATCACGACAACAAAGTATAGAAGAACTTTGGAGAGTAAAGTGTCATTTTGTTGATTTTAATGCCATAATCTGCCTTACTCCGTTTTGTTTTCAGATACTGAAACTGACTCTAGAAAATTCCTGAAACAAGTTGACATGTTGGAAATAATCTCACTGCACCATCTTTTTCACTTGTTTTAAGAAAATAAGACATTGTGGTCTTAATAACAGACAAAAAGACTTGCTGCAAACCCATCTGTGTTTTCTAGTGAGTATAATGCTTGCTAGAATTACCGGTAATTTTCTGGGATATAAAAGAAAAATAAGATTGATTCATCCTAAAAGAAGACCTGGAAGAAGAGACTGTCTTGAATTCCTACTGGTTTTTTCTTTTTTTTTTGCAAATGCAGCTTTAGATTTTTCGATGAAAACAGGCGTGGCTGTTCTTTTAACATCTGTGGATGTTTCCATAGAGAATGCCTGCCAAAGGAGAAGCTTCCGTCTTTATTCCTAGGACTCCGGGGAGCCACTGTGCTGCTGGCTGTGTTTGTGCAGCATGTGGCTGTAGGGGATGAGCGCCGGGTTTGCTGTCCATAAATCTTGCTCAGCACCTCCCACCCCTCGCCACCCTGCCCCTTCACACACTCTCACACATATAGAGACATAGAGCTGGCCTTGTATGACTTGCCAGGCCCCCCAGTCAGAGATTTTTTTTTTTTTTTTTTTTTTTTTTTTTATCTTCAGCCTCTCTTAGCTTTACACTGACCCACAACACCCTGAACTCATCTTAATGGGTGTTGGAGAACTTGCTGATCACACCTCCCTTGACCTTTTGGTCGTACTAAAAAGAAAGTTTAAAGTTGTTAGTAACTGGGTTATGCAAGACTATAGCAGCTCTTCCATTCTGCATCAAGTCATTTAATCTATTCAGTGTTAAAACTGAAATATTGCATAAGTGAGAAAAGCCAGACAAAATGATTTCACTTGTTCTCAAAGCAAAACAAATTATCTAGAAAGATGTCTTCTTTTGTGATGAGCCTAACTTTGAAACAAGTGATGATGATAATAGTTTGCCAACTTCTCACAAAAGTTAAAACAAATTAAGTTGAATGGATTTTTAAGATGGATTTAATATTAGCAGTGAACACAACACAATGAGTACATCAATAAAAATCATAATTGTCCTCTATGACCCTGGGCCTCGTGCTTTCAGCTAATTTGCTGCCTTTTGTTAAAAGACCATACTGAGTTTTTCACATTATAGCCCATTAATTAAACCTTCCACAGTACACTTGATATTATCACCATTTTCCCAGGCATACCATACATTTTTGACTAATTTCCATTCAGACAAAACATTGTTTTCTGTTGATTGTTTTTCATTAATTTCTGAATGCTGTAAATATGAGCTTAAAGAGACTTGAAACCAGCCTCAAAGCCTCATAAGAGAATTTAAAGATGCTTTAACTCACATGTTGATAGTCAGAGCTGCCCATATGCACTGCATTAATAAACTATGTTGTCAGAAATTCAAATCCAGAAAGGCAAACAATCAAGATATTGTGAATATTTATTTATTTATTTATTTATTTTATTTTTTCAGTCTCAGATGTCAGTGCATTCTTGAATGCACCAACTGAGAGAATTTTCCTCACAATGATCACAATATGACAATGAGGCAGCCTGGACAAAAACTATAAGTGCAATCAAATGGTCCTTAGGAATTATGGATCTCAAGCAAATCTCCAAATCTCTATGGCAGTAGAGAGAGCAAAAGTTATCTTACTCCAAGCAGATACAATGTGGAGATGTGACTGCTTAGACAGTCATGAATCTGCTCTCTACTTGGAAAAGTAGGATTGAAAGGCACCGTGCATATTTAGATGATCAGAACTGTTGAAGGCAGGAAGTGGTATTTCCCAGCAGTTTCATAATGCCACAGCATGATATCCACTGCTGGGCCCAGTGAAGGGTTATGGAATCATTTAATATAAGTTCTGGGCTTCCAATACCACCAAGTTTTGATGAAGATTCTCAGTCATCCAGGAGGGTAGATACACTGTATGAAAACTGAGTCAAGTCAACTAGATTCAAGTTTTGAATCCTGAAATGTTTCACCATTCATCCAAATGGCTTCTTCGTCATCAAAAATTAGAAATTTCTGACTGACGAAGCCATTTGGTTGAATGGTGAAATGTTTCAGGATTAAAAACTTGAATCTAGTTGATTTGACTCAGTTTTCATACAGTATATACCATCAAGTGTTTTCATAAAATGTACATAAAACCAATTTCTGCATGGAGGTTAGATAATCAATCAAACAGTTTATGCTATGCTTTAGAAAATGGTTGTCAGTACTGTAAGATACACACAATCTGGTGCAGGCAAAACTCCCATTACAGTCCTTTAAGTTGTCATCTGCAAGGAAAACTGCAGTAAAAGACAAAATTAGAACAAGATGGACTAAAAAGTGCCGTAAGGAAATGATGGTGTGTAGCATATTCGTAGCTCATGTAATGTATGCTGTGTTTTTGCTTTGTTTAAGCTGCCAACAAGGAGGCAGTACGCCGGCATTCATAGAAAGTGATGCTGTGAGCTCTGGCGACTTTGAAATGATTTCTATGCAGAAGGTGGTCTCTTGTCAGCAGTGTGACAAGCATAAATTAATCACAGGAATATCATAGCTGATAGTGGAAAGTCCCACTGGGCTGCTTTTGGGGTTTAATCAGTGTTGTGACTTGCCAGCTTCCAATGCATGTCTGATCTTGAGTCTCTACAAGGAGACAGTAGTATATTATGTAGAGTTTATGGCTTTACATATACACCTTTGCAGAAGCCAGTGTTTGAGTGCCAGATGAAAAATGCTGTAAAGTTATCCATGCTTGACTCGCTGTCTTTGTCTATCCACAGCTCCATCCACCGTGTCTATAATGCACCAGGTCAGCCGGACTGTGGACAGCATCACCCTCTCATGGTCTCAGCCTGACCAGCCGAATGGAGTTATCCTGGACTATGAACTGCAGTATTATGAAAAGGTGCCTTTGATGCAACAACACATTCTTCCTCCTAGCTCTTTTCCCTCACTGATCACATAAAGATAAATGCCACTGCCTTTTCTCCCTGTCCGACTCAATAAGGTATACGCTGTGAGCAAGAAGTGACTCCTTTGTTTTGTTGTGCATTTAAATTCAGCATGGCTCCCTTCAGTCGTTTGCATAACAGCAAATCCTGGGAGGCATGTAGACAGAGCTTCTGAACATTGCTTAGAACTTCTGCTCATTCTCTTTCAATTATAATCACAGTCAGTCACTGGGAAAGGAAACCACGCTCAGCCCTACGGTTGGGTCACAGGAGACTGATGCGCAGAGATTTGTGGTTGAAACAATGGTGAGCTGACTTCTGTAAAAATAGTATCCAAGGAGCAAGCTCCTCCAAATCAGCATATTTTCTCACAAGAACACTCCCAGTCACAAATGCGAGCCAATTTATGCAGCCAGCTGAACGCTTAAATGCATTAATCCACAAATACATAGACACACACTGACAAACTTGTACATATTCATAGCATTTGTTGAACTTTGGTCTACATGCTTTGCCTTTCCGTTTTTGAGTTATAATTCCCTTCTCTGACACTGCTGGAGAGAGCTGTCAAAACAATTGTCCCTGCCCCTGCTGTGGCTTAGAAGTGTGTGCTGAGCGGTAGGTTGAGGGAGCAGCTAAAGAGTCTCTCTCTCCTGTCAGATATCCAGAGAAGAGGAGTATGGCAGTGAAATTCAGCTACGATCTTCAGAAAGCACAGTTCAGAAAAGCCGCCTGACCTAAAACTGCCATAAAATCTGCCTTCTTAAAAACAGTAGCTGGATGTCTGCCTCTTTCAATTCTGTGGCTTTATCAAGCATTGTTTTTCTTTCTTTTTTCATTTCGAGTTCAGTACAACATTTTAACCAAACATTTTGTAAAGTAATACCACGTTGTATATTTTCTTCTTCATTGACAAAAGATTTTTAATTTGCTATAAGCAGCAAGAGATCATGCTCCACTGGTTTTATCAGTGATAGTTTCCATAAGCAAATAGAATAACTCAAATCCCATTGTCAAAAATCCTACATTTTGAATTTTTGGCAAGTTTCTTTTGATATCTATTAAGGCCCTGATAGCATCATAATTGTTAGCCTTTGAAATTGGACTATAATTACTAATGTGCACAAATGTACCATGTTGTTTTTCCTCTTCCAGGACCAATCAGAATACAACTCTACCACCATCAGGAGCCTGACCAACACAGTGATCATTCGTGGTCTCAAGCCAGGAAGCATCTATGTTTTCCAGGTCCGAGCCCGCACCGTAGCTGGGTTTGGACGCTACAGTGGCAAGCTGTACTTCCAGACCATGACTGAGGGTGAGAATTCAGCCACTGTTCACCAAAGCACGCAGAGCTGTTATCACCTCTCATGCATGGCCCATTGACAAAACATGTACCATTGTATAGATATAGACAGCTGTGGGAATAACAGGGAATCATGTTGTGAAGTAAACATTTCAAGTACTCCAAAACCCATTTACTATGGTTTACTATGTATAACCATAGTAAATTAGACTAGCTTGAGATGTCATTTCCAGTATTAAGGAACATCCCTCACAATATAATTATATTACTTCATCATTTACATTTCTGTTTTTTTCTTATATATATATATCTTATATAGATTCCCTGTATTCAAATAAAGATGTTCAAAGTTTGTAATTTGTCACTATGAGCCTAATATTAAGGGCTGAGGCAAAAGTTTTCTTATCTTTATGCTAGGAGGCGACTAGCAGAGAGGGAACATTCAGTAAACATCAGTCATGTAAGTTAATGTTAGAGCCAAGGCCTGGGTTTTCCCCTCTGAACATCTTATTTCCTTCAGCCTCCAGTGCCCAGGGCCATCATTAGCCTGTACTCCCATACAAACATCCTTGATGCTGCCAGACATACAAATCCCAGTGCTAAAGATATATCGAACTGACCTGATCTTGTAAATATTGAGTGAAATGAAGATATATGAGATTTTTAGAACTTCGTTTGCCCATGGTGCCTCAAAACCCATGCCTGCTGTTCTAGACTTTACAAACATAAAGGAAGCAGTAGTTCTCAATTACAGTAAAGACTGTACAGAAGGGGTCCCCCCAGCGAGGTTCAAGACACTGCAGGTCTTCTTTCCAAGCAGTCTGTTCAGCAGGCTGAAACTGCTGATCACCACTTCTTCAAACTGAAGAAGTGGTGATCAGTGAAATCACCTGCTTTAGTGACTGATGGAAAAAACTTGTGGTGTCTTGGGCCTCCATGGCACATGATTGGTGACCCCTGCTCTACAGGGTACACCACTAACATTAAACCCTTAGTATTGCGCAAGAAAAACTCATAAGAAAGCATTGAAAGGAAACAAATGAAGTAAACTTGCCAATTAGGGTTCTGCCATGAGGACTAGCAGTGACTACACTGCCTGATTTCACATAATCAGGCAGTGTAGTCCTTCTCTCTGCTGGTGTGTTCAACCACAGTGTACAAAATGTACCGTATTGTATCAAGAACCAAGCACAGGTAAGGAACCCACCAAGCTTGATATCTGGCTGAAATTCTGAAGTTGTGGTTCATTTGTGGTGTTCAAGAGGAGGACCAAAGTCTGTCTCTTTACATTTGTTCAGTAACTGGATTCTGATCTTGGTTGCCTGATCAGGCTGTGTCTCCCCCCCAACCATGATCTCTCTTCACTTCATACATTTTCTGCTAGATGAATGCCCATATCCCTGGAATCTGAGTACATTCAGTGGGCTGTATAAAATGGGCCATGCAGCCATTCAAGATGCCAAGATGTTCATTGGTTCATGTAGCCGTATGTCTGTCTGTCACCCATTGCTCCCTCCATATGTAACGGCTCAGATGCCCATATGTTTGCGACTGTGTGTCTGTGTGTGCATGCATGGCAGTGGGTTTACATGCTGTGTATATATTTACTTTACAGAGGAGTACAATACCAGCATCCAGGAGAAGTTGCCCCTCATCATTGGCTCAGCAGCTGCTGGTCTGGTCTTCCTCATTGCTGTGGTTGTCATAATAATTGTGTGTAACCGGTGAGTCAGTCGTGTCGTGTCCCTGCCTTTTTAAACTTCCTGTAAGCCCAAAAATCATTTGCACAAACAAGCAAAAGTAGACACTGCTCCTCTCATATTTTGCTAAATTGCTGAGATTTTACTCCAAAAGTGTGATTTTACTCTGTGTGCATTACCTAGCTAGTTTTAGCTCTGACCTTATTAAATAATTTAATTTTGTGTTTGGAAAAACTAAGTGCTTTCTTGCAACTTAGACAGTAATGCTTCCATGATATAATGACCAAAAAGGCAGTGAAAATTTTGGCCACTACAGAAAGACCCTCAACTGGCACGATAGATTGCCACCTATAATCACTTTATGTCCAAATCTATGTGTCTAGGTTGATTAGGAGCATTTGATCTATGTTGCTGCCCCTCTCTGCTCACACTCTTTGAACCAGAGCTAGAGTTCTTTGTTTTTCCCCCAGGAGGCGTGGCTTTGACAGGGCTGATTCAGAATACACAGACAAACTGCAGCATTACACCAGCGGCCACAGTGAGTAAACCAATATTCCCTCTCCCTATGTATACAATCCTGATTGTCCTCCAGTACCACACATACCTGTCTCCATAACTACCAGCTCGCACAGTCATCTCCATGGCTGTCATTCAACCCATTGCTGTATCACACACCTGTCTCCATGGCTACCACCTTGCATGCTGGTGTCCTTGGCTACAGCCCAGCACAGCACCGCTTCATTTGCCCATCCCCCATGTACGAGTAATCCAGTCTGCTATTCGACTCTGCTCACTTAGAGCCTAGATTTACCACATCATAACCAGCGTTCAAGTGTGTGTTCTGCGCATCATCACATTTCATACTCAACTAAATCTATTGTTGTGGAAATAGGTCAGTCCTCACTCTCATATTTAAGCCATTAGCATGCTAATGCCACATGAGTCATTTGCCATTGTTAAAAAAGGCTTGTTGAAATTTCTCCATATTTTTTACACTTTATGGTTCAGTGGTGTGCTGTTTAAATGAAAAATAAATTTGAGAGACAGAGCTGAGAAGTAATTTCACCATATCTGTGTCTACAGTGTTACAGATAATCCTGAGTGGGAAAAAAAAAGCCTGATCTATCACCATCTTAAGTGAATGACCCCATCTTAATTTGTTCATTTGATTGTTTAATTACTGTCCAGCGTTTTCCTTTTTATGTTTAATTCCACTGTGAATGCAACAGCTTTCTCAACACAGTCCGATCATGGTTTAAGCTGTACAAAGAACTCCTTTCTTTGTGATGGATTGAGTGACAGTGTGCCAAAAACAGGCCAGGGTATTTCACAGCTATTAACAACACAAGCTAATGTGTCCTCTGTACATTCTGTCCTCACACCAGTCACAGTTCAGGTTTCTGCCCTTGTTTTTGGTGGTCTTTGTCATCATTGGAGGGTGGTCTTTTCAGTCCCTCAGTTTGGGAAGAGATTGTGGTAATGGGGGATTGCCTGCTAAGATCCTCTCCATCTGTTCATCTTTACCACACACTTCTTCAGCTTAGCATGCCAAGTTTTAAAGCACTGTGCATGCTCCCCTAGCTCTGCAGCAACCAAGGCATGAGCATACAGTAGTATCCATTCAAATAGCTTCAGGCCTGATGTGGAAGTGAGAGTCAAATAATCGGATTTCAAACTCAGGACACTTAAGTTCCTGAACACTTAAAGGCCACTTTAAGCCAATTTACCTGGCATCATGGTTTAGGAGAGCCAATTTATTTCTTGGAGGGGAGCTGAGCAACTCTGATATAGTGCCCAGGCTTCTCTCCTGAGTGTTAATGACACTATGACTCACAGGAGATGATATATATATATATATATATGTATATATTAACCTTCGTTCTCACATCTAAAAGGAAGAACCACATCCTTGCTCACTGAATAACTACACAGTAGCCACAAGGAATTGTCATAACCACATTTGTAACTACACTACCCCCTCTATGGTCTATTTTAACCTTCGTTGGCTGCCCAAATGTCAGAAAGAAAATACATTGTACAGGAATACGTTAATGCAAGGCGAATTGATTGCTAATATGCCTGAATATTTTGATTGTCAAGTCTCAAGGAGACTTGACAATATACCTGAATACTTTTGATTGTCAAGTCTTAAAGAGTGCAAGTATGACCATTAGAATCAAATATTATAGCGGCTCTTTCATTTTTCCAAGTGACTCCAGGAATGAAGATTTACATTGATCCCTTCACATATGAGGACCCCAATGAAGCTGTGAGGGAATTTGCCAAGGAGATTGATATATCCTGTGTGAAGATCGAGCAGGTCATTGGTGCAGGTAATGGAAAAATCAGCTGAAATATGAAAGGAATGGAACACTATAATAACTTTTTTTTGTTTCTTGATTGCTGAATACAGATGGATGCAGGAAAAGTGGTTACTTTTAGTTGCTCATATGACTCTTAGTTTAATCAAACATTTGACCTCTTCACAGGAGAGTTTGGGGAAGTATGCAGCGGCAACCTAAAGCTCCCAGGTAAAAGGGAGATGTTTGTGGCCATAAAAACACTGAAGTCAGGCTACACCGAAAAGCAAAGACGGGACTTCCTCAGTGAGGCCAGCATCATGGGCCAATTTGACCATCCAAACATTATTCACCTGGAGGGTGTGGTCACTAAGAGCAGTCCTGTTATGATTATTACCGAGTTCATGGAGAATGGATCTCTGGACTCCTTCCTCAGAGTAAGCAACTCCATTTTAATGTTGTGTCTTTTTATATTGTTTTGTTAATTCCACTAGGTTAATGTGCTTGTGCACATTCATGCAACATGAACATTCACAGCATTAATTATGCAATTTCTGTCTCTCCTCTTTCATTAGCATAGTGTCCATCACCAGCTCCTTAGAGGTGTTCACTTCTATGCAATCATGCTCCACTACTAATGCTCCCAGAATGTCTGTCCGGCCCAATTATTGATTTATGCTCTTTTCTCTCGATCATTGAGATGGACTAAAAAATTGGTTGCTGGGTCGTCACTGAGCCCAGGATTTACCATTGCTCCTTGATGTTTGCTGTGACTTTGCTTTACATTCACCCCGCAGTAACTTTGCTGCCAATTATGTGCTATGAACTACACACTAATGTTTCCAGACTTCATGACAGAAATATGCAATGTTCAGAAGTTCATGAGATTTTCATAATCTTAACCAGAGAAGGATATTACTGAAAACCAATCATTCTCCCCATTTACAATCCACATAAATAATTCACACACTTTGCAAGACTTTAAATGAGATGTCAGATGTTTAAAATGAAGTTGGCTATCAGACAAGATGTTTCAGCCCCACACCGTCTGTTGTAAGATGTCAACAGAATAATAACATGTTTTTGCTAATATGATTGCTTTCCTGTATGCTTTCATCCAGTCTAATTGCTCTCTTTGCATTTTTTGAAATGAGCAAAAAAAGCTGGGAATTATGGAAATCGGGGATGTGTGATCTTAGCTAAAAAGCCTTTTTTAAAGTTACATTTTAAATAATGGGATTTAATGACACAGGAATGATACATATGCTAGATTATATTTTTACTTAAGCCATTTCTTTTTGATCTGCAATTGTTTTGACCATATAGTTTAGAAGTATACTTACATTTCTATAGTGACTCATAGCTGAAAATCTACATTTTGTGTGTTTTTCAAATGATAATAATTAAAAATCTATGCATGTTTTAGTACTGTGTTTGCAAATACTCCTTGAGAATGATATGCAGCTGTCATTTTTGTAATTAGAATTTTGATGGTGGGGCTTCATTTTTTTTGTTTTACATGTATGTCATGCACTACAATTGTATTGCGAATCGGTGTCCTGGAGATGCAAAAGCTTTAGCATTTACAGTAAATTATGTATTCAGCGATAACAATAATAGTGTGGACTAATGAGCAGCTTCATTCTTCATGTCAAACTACCTGAAAATAGTTTATCTCTATCACCGGTTTAATACCAACCCTGGCAGTTAAAACCTACTACTATGAGCCTTCAGTTGATCAAAGCCACGGAAGAGATAAAGTAAGCTCCTGTCAGCACACTGAATACTGCTTAGGGTTCAGCATCTTTATTTGCATCCTGCCTTCGACCTCTGAGACACAAAACATCAGTTCTTTCTTTGAATCTGATCACACAGTGAAGGGTGTTTGTCTATGTGTAGATGTTTGCTAAACACATTTGACAGCATATTGTATTCAAAACAGCAGGAAACCTCTGCAGCACCTCACAGTGACAGCTTTATGACAACAGCTGCTGATAGTGTCAAAGCCTCTGAACATGGCTTATGTCTTTCTGAGGTGCTGATTGGTGGCTGGTTATTTTAAATGGTCACTGCGGTCTGTGTTGAGCTTCCTGCTGAAGCATTGTCCCCCCTGCTGCTCCTGCAGAAAAGCCTGCAGGGGAGGGGGTGTGGGGGGTAGGACAGTCAGATCAATCACAGCCTTACTGGTATCTGAAGCCAACCATAAGCATAAAAAGTAAAGCATATCAGTATCCTGTTTTTATATGAATTGCACTAGACCTTAAAGGATTCTACTTTCTGCAAACCTGATCCCAAAGCCTAGAAGATTTTTATTATTTTTTTTCCAGTTAAAGCACATGCAAGCACAAGCACGCAAATTAAGAAGCAGTGTGTGTCTGTGAGAAAGGTTCCATTCTCATGGATAATGCATTCTGCTTAATTGCTGTGCTACATCGGGAGGATCAGCTTGATGTGAGAAGCATTGCCTTTGCTAATAAGGAGCAAAGTGGAAGAGAAACATGCTGGAAGAGCAGTAATGCAGACCTTTAATATGGTGGGTGGCTACATAAAGCCACTATCAGGCCTTGCTCGTCTGTCCCTCCTGTTCCCTTTCTTGGCTTTTTTTTTTTCTGTACACACCCACCCTGAGCTCCATGCTCAATTCTCTGGAATCTCCTGTATTCTCTGGCCATCATGGTGGGTGGTGGTGAGAGTGCAGGTGTGCACAGTTGGAGGCACAGCTGCACCGCTCCTCCAGACACTCCCCGTGCATGGGGTAAAGCCCTCACCAAACCATGGAGGGGAACAGCTGTAGACAGCCAGCCAGACCCAGCTTAGCCTGGGCCAGCCCTGCTGAGACCAGTTGAGCCCAACCCAAGTCTTTTCATTGGTATCCTGTAGGGATAGAGGGAAAGTCATACTTCAAAGTAATTTTTCTACATTAGCCTCATCTGGGTTGGATTCCAAACTAGGCCTATCAAAATAAAATTGGATTATAAATTGACTGAAATAAGTCCAGTAATGAAAACATTTTACTGACTTCATCTGGTTTTTATGTATTTTTTTTTTTCTTCCATTTTGGTTGTTTTAATTTACAACACACAAAATCTGACTAAATAACTGAACAAGTCTTACATTTTATTTTACATGTTTATTTATTTATTACATGTTGCCTCTTAAAACAGGAGGACTTTTTATCTAATCCTACAAGCACATGTACTGCATGTCAACAATAATTCACATAATGGAGTATTAGGATAGTCACAGAGAAAAAAGATGCCTTGTGTTTTTGGACATTTGATTGCAAATCGAATCTTGAAATTCATCCTAATGGAATTGCTTCTGAGAGTCACATCTTGTCAGGGCACCAAGAATATCTAGGGAGCATTTGTGACTAACTCAGCACGCTAAAGGATTGTAATACAATATGTCTGTTTTACAGCAAAACGATGGACAGTTTACGGTCATCCAGCTCGTCGGAATGCTACGCGGCATTGCCTCAGGAATGAAATACCTCTCGGACATGAACTACGTGCACCGCGACCTTGCTGCTCGTAACATCCTGGTCAACAGCAACCTTGTGTGCAAGGTGTCAGACTTCGGTCTTTCACGCTTCCTAGAGGATGATACATCAGATCCAACCTATACTAGTGCTCTGGTAAGAAACTTAATTCTTATTTTCCCCATGACACACTATGAGACACACACACACACACACACACACACACACACACACACACACACACACACACACGCACACACAGACCATGGATCAATGGCAGAGTTTAATTCTGTTCGTGACAACATGAACTGCCTTCGTTAACTGGTGAATCCTTTCATATTTAGCCCTCATGTCCACACTACAGTGCACTCTCACACGACTTTTCCTAACAAGACATGCATCACCCCTTCACCTTTCTTCCCTTCGTCCTCCTCCTCATTTTGTCCAGTATTTCATGTACCACATTTGACTCCCAGGGGTTTTGTTATATCCACCTCCCAGTTTGGATTACTATCAGTATTGTTGCCATGAACGACGTCTCTCTCCGGAGCCAGGACACTGTGACGGTTGGATTTCAGAATCGCTTCCCTCACTGAGGTTGCGGCCTTTGTGTTCACAGGGAGGGAAGATCCCTATCCGATGGACTGCACCCGAGGCTATCCAATACAGGAAGTTCACCTCTGCGAGCGATGTGTGGAGCTACGGAATCGTCATGTGGGAAGTCATGTCCTACGGAGAGAGACCTTACTGGGACATGACCAATCAAGATGTATGTATTTAACCTGTCTAGTCATTATTGTGTTTTTGTCTCCTCTCCCTTCCCACTTAAAGAACTTACTTTTGAAACAATGGCTTATTATATACATACAGTTTTTTTTTTACTTTCTGAATTTCATTACCGCCTCAAACTTCTCAGAGGTACATTTAGTCATTGTGTCTACTTCCCCTTAGCTAAACCGAGGCTTTCACACATGGGTTTGATATGAAAATTTCCCCACGATTACCACAGAGACATAATCAGATCATTTGAAATGCATGGCAGTGCTCAGCAGACAATTTCTGCTCTTGACTGGAGCCTCCATTTCCCAGCTCCCTCTGGGTAGTGGAGAAGAGAGCAAATTATGGGGAGAGAGATAATGAAAATAGTTTCAAATTGAAAGTGAGACCACTAATGTGCTAAGAGGGACTCAGGACCTCAACAGTTATCTTATTAGTAGCTCTAGATAGTGTTTCTGCTCATCGGGGTCCTCGTCTAGAGGTCTCAGGAATGAGATTAATCTGGGTCTGAATGGAGTTCCTTTAATGGCCTTGATAATGAGCAAGGGATTGTGCATCCTTGTCTTAAGTGTCCTCTGGGTTGTTCCACACTGGTAACCATGCACCACTTCTGTGTGTTTGCCTTCCAACAACATCTCTGGGCACTCACTGGGCCAAGTCAGCATATCTTTTAGGTGGTTTTATGGAGGGAGCATTAAATACATTGTAAAGGCCAGACATGAGGTCACTGCTGGCATCATGCAAGTGGAGATGTGAAGCTATTGGAATAAGGCTTATTGCCTTAATGAATCAAGTGGTAAGTGTGTAGCAATGCCAAGTCCAGTTACTAAATTGACATGGCTTTCTCTTTCCATAGAGATACAGTGTGGTGGTTTGTGCACTTACATCTTGATGAATTTATAATTATATTATTCATTTTTAAGAAGCAACAGATGTAATTGAGCTGTTTTGACTGTATTTTTCACTTAGGCAGTAAATGTGCTGTAATGAGTAAAGCACAGATGGTGAGAAGCACAGATGCTGTTTTATAAATTACAGAAGAGGGAGCAGTTGTCAAAATAGATATTAAAAACACAAATCCCAAATCAGTGCCAATATTTGCTTCAAATCATATGTCATTCTTGTCACTGAAATTAGTGTATTATTCAGAATCGCTATCACATTCACATGTCTACAATGTGGGAGAATGCTGCTCTCTCTCTCTCTCTCTCTCTCTCTCTCTCTCTCCCCTTTCCATTGATTCATCTCTTTGTAGTTTTATAGCAACAGTAAGAGATCTGTCTCCCTCTACAGGTCATCAATGCCATAGAGCAGGACTACCGGCTGCCCCCACCAATGGACTGTCCCAGCGCTCTGCACCAGCTTATGTTGGACTGCTGGCAAAAAGACCGCAACAACCGGCCCAAATTCAGCCAGATTGTCAACAACTTGGACAAGATGATCCGCAATCCCAACACCCTTAAGGCCATGACCCCGTTATCTTCAGGGTGAGTGGCTTTGACTGATGTGATTTATGGGTGTTGGCAGTGTCTGTCATTGTAATAAGGTGTCATGTAAAATCAAACCTTTTCTGTCTTTCGTTCTCTGCGTGAATAATAACATTTGTGTTTTCTTGCTGTGTGTGGTGCGTGTAATGTATCATCTGAGTAGGTATCTCACAAGGCGTGCTTCAGGTTTTAGCATGATTTCACATTGATGTGGATAACATCTTGAACAATATAATGCATGTGATTTTTCTCTCAATGTAAAGCCGTCCTCTTTCTAACAGGGAATTCACAGTCCTTGGTACGGTGCCACTTCCATGGTACAGTTCATTTTTGCCGAACACAGTGTCTCTTGTTTCTCCTGGCGCCAAGCGGTTATGTAAATTAAAGCCTGTTGGTTTGATAGATCAGATCCTTCCCATGAATGCTGTAGGCGAATCCTAGATTGAAACAGTTGTGCAATTTTAAAAACAAAACATTTTCAAGCATTTCTGCTCTGGGTGTTAGTTTCCTTGGAGAGCCAGGGTTTACTGATTTCCATTATCCCTGTCTGTACTTTCATTTGTGGTGGAGTGCAGAAACGAGGGCCAGATTTTCCACAGACACTGAGGGGATATATTGGCTCCCTGAAGCCTATCACTTCATTTGGAAAATGCACTTAAAGAGAGATCAGTTTGGAAAATATTGGTTCATGGATAAGGCTAGCGGGATCTTCTAAGTCCTGTCTCGCCTTTTGAAAATGTAATATAATAATTCATATTTGAATCATTCACAGGTGGTCTAGACTGACTATCATGTTAAACTTGCCACTTTTTTTCTTAATATCAGCATTCATAATGGCTCACTTTTTTTAATGTGACTGTCTTTTTCAGTGTTCATCTCCCTCTCCTGGACCGCAGCATCCCAGACTTTTCCAGCTTCAGTACTGTGGATGAGTGGCTGGATGCTATCAAGATGGGCCAGTACAAAGACAACTTTGCCAATGCTGATTTTGCTACCTTTGATGTGGTGTCTCAGATGACCATGGAGTAAGTGCTGACGACTCCTGGCGTTCTGGGTCTGATAAGCATGAGGGAAACGATGATCACAAGAAGGGGTTTGATGTTCTGGAGTTTCACATATTCCTAAAACATGAACGAGCCCCAGACTCCACCTCTGGCCCATCGTAAATCTGACACTGGCTGCACTGCATGTAATTAGCAGATCGTAATATTGCAGTGGCAAAGCTGAGCTGTGAGCATAATAGTTTAAAGGCGTAACAGGGCCCTTTATTCTCCAACATGTGTGTGCCAGGCTCCCTTTTGCCTTGAGTTTAAGGATTAAGAGGAAAATTTCAGAACATGTGGTTGGTAATGCCACAGTTAAAGAAAAAAAGTGTTGATAAGTGTGCCACCTACAGAAACAAAGTGAAATCATCTGGCTAACATTAGATCAATGCTCATAGTTTAAATTCTTTGAACAAAGTACAGTTTCATTGTTTTATGGATAAGAAGTAACAAAATGTGAGTAAAGTCTGGAACTGGAAGCATTTGTTGATGCTACAGCCTTAATAAATGCCAGAACACATTAATTATGACATGCTGTATGTAACATATGATTTGTACCATAAATGTTGTGTTAGTAATAGACTTGGGTCATATTGTGAATTTGTAATTCTTAGCATTTGTTGTTAGAGAAAGATGGATCAGGTTTACCACATTAGTTAGGGAACTGATCATGAAAACCATGAACTGACAGTCAAGTGATTATATAAATTTCTGTTCACAACGAAGGATCAACAAGAAGTCATTTTTAAGCAATTTTTTTTTTTTACAATAACTTCTGTCAGGTTATTTTTTTGTTGCATGTTTCAAATGCTGTTGTATCTTTTTTTTTTTTTTTTTTTTTTGCATATTTCATATGGGTGATACTGTTCATTTATTATTCTCTTTGCTTTTTGTTTTCTCTATTTTTTTCTGTTCCCTTTTGCTACACAGTCTTCTTCATTCATTTATTTGTAAAGGACAGTGTACATTAATCACAATGTGCATGATTCAGCAGAAAGTATGTTTGCATGTATGTTAAACATTTGTAAAAAGTATTGCCTTAACCATAGTAGAATCAAGCACCATAATCAGACTGAAAATATTTGTGCACTCCAAGTGACCGAACTAAAGTATGTGATTTCAAATGGATTTACTGAAGCATATACATAATCCTGGTTGCTGCAGATGCATTTCCCATCTGATGCATTTCCTCTGAAAAACAGATTAAGCAAAATGTTGAAAATGATGGAATCCTATTAATTCCATCCTTGTACGCTGTTTACTCTCCCTTTGTGCCTTAATTCCAGTGCAGACAAAAATCTGAGTGTAGTATGTATGCAAATGTACTGACTGACTTTACAAAAAACATCAATTAAATGTGCTTGGGTGAGCAAATCAGATAATTTGCACTAGCAGCCCTAACACAAATTTAAAAAACAAACAAACAAAAAACATTAAAATAACACAGTTATAATGCAATAAAAATATTGGACATAATGCAATAATAAAATGGAAGAGGAAAAATATAATCATCCCCAATGCCCCATCAAGACCTTTCAGCTTTTTCCAGGCCATCATTCTAAATATTTTTTATTTGTTATTATTTTGCCTGGTTAGACAGAACGGCAGACAGATTCAGAGACAGAAAGCTTAAAAAGTTTGAGTTTGGCTGCTTTGTGGTAACATCAGACTAATAATCTGCTTCTGTCTCTTATCACAGTGACATACTGAGGGTGGGTGTGACGTTAGCAGGCCATCAAAAGAAGATCCTCAACAGCGTCCAGATGATGCGGGCACAGATGAACCAGATCCAGTCGGTGGAGGTTTGACCTGGAGCAGAGGGAAAATGCGGTTGGGATGCAGGGCTCTGGGTGCGGAGGATGGAATGGGTGTTTTTTTTGCGTGACAGTGTGTCTGGTCTTCCCACCAGGCTACCATTCATCCCTTGTTCCCCTTCTCCACATCTCTCTCCTCCTCTTTCCCCTCACCCTGACTAGCCCTTCATTGCTGGGATCAGCCCTGGAGAGCTGCAGAAAACAAGTCCATGTAATGAGGTGTCAGAGGACACACAGCCGACCAGGAGCATGGGAGGTTAGAAGTGACCAGCAACACATTTTTCAATCTTCCACAGTTTCATTTGATGTTGAACGTTTATTTTTCAGTTTGTTTTGAAAGTTTTGTAAAGAATTTTTTAAAGGAAAAAAACTAAGAAAAGGCAAGGAGCTTAAATTTATAGATGATATAAGGTTATACACTAGATGAACTGAGTAGGAAAGCTACCCTTTAAAAGGGCAAAAAAAGAAAACAAGGAAAAGTTAAGGAGACGAGGCCATCCTCAGCACGGTGTGGATATTGTCTTTGTCATTCATTTTGGACATCATGAGGAACC
Organism: Lucifuga dentata; assembly: GCA_014773175.1. NCBI lineage: Eukaryota > Metazoa > Chordata > Actinopteri > Ophidiiformes > Bythitidae > Lucifuga > Lucifuga dentata. Next base: position 26,917 of record VXCM01003271.1, read on the forward strand.
ACCGAGTGAAATGCAAACTGCAGAGGAGCTTGAGGGACCTGATTTGCACTCCAAACTGTTTCCCAAGAGAGAAGATAAAAGAAAAACCATGAAATGGACTTCTGGCATAGACTGATGTCAAAAAACACTTTTATTCAGACTGAAGATTTACGCAGTCAAATCAAAACTCAACGAAAAAAAAAAACAAAACAAAAAAAAAAGCATTTTTTTCTCATAGTAATTTTCTATATTGTGTGAAATTTTGTGATGAAGATTCCCTCTCACCATGCTTCCTCTCACTAGACATAATGAAAAATGTGTTTTCCACAGTGAAATATTCACAGTCTGCTAAATGGAACTACTCCTTTTTTGCACCCAGCCATCATCCTGTACATATCAAATGTGCTCAACTCGCCATAACAAAAAAACTGACAACACAATGACTCTGATCAGGTCCTGAACTAATCAGCTGATCAGAAACAGATTCATTGAGGGTACAGGGAGGATTTAAGTTGCTACTATATCAATTTCTCTCCATATTTTGTGAAAGCTGGTTGTGAAAAAAGTGTGAAAAACAGTACTTCTTACATAGATTCAAACAAAAAAGAAACATGATTCTCCTTTTACTATGTAAGTGCACATACGGTATGTCACATTATAGCATTTTCCCCTCATGTTTTTCTTCTGCAGTGTTTGTGTGTATGTGTATGGGTATGCACATGCATGCATATGTGCACATGTTGCACAAGCATACAAAGTGCACAAAAATCACCCCTAAAGAACTGGGATTGGTGTGTGATAGCATGCTGTGTGAGTGATTAATTTCACAGTGCTTTGATTTGCTGCAATTGCTAGAACTCTGTTTGGATTTGACCCAGTTTACAGAGTATAATGTGATTGCATTATATTCACTTATTTTTCCTTCCAGTTTTGCTTTTGAATAGCCATTTTATGTTGAATTATCAAAGTTTTGATACCATACATGGTTAATTTACAAACTTTACAATCAGGCTTTTTTTTTTTTTTTTTTTNTTTTTTTTTTTTTTTTTTTTACTATAAAATAAAATTCAATGTATTATATTATTGCAATTATTGATATTCTTATAATTATTACTTTAAGACTTTTTTTCTGCACTGAGTCTAATGTTCTGACTCCCAGGAAAGTCTGGATCTTCCATCGTTACATTCTAAAATATGAATGATGTGGCTGCACAAAATCATGTAGAAAAACAGATAATAATGCATTTTCCTGTGGCAGGTTTTCTTTTCTTTTCTCTGGAAATTATTTGCATTTATTGTATGGTTTCCTTAGGGTTTTGGTGGGGCAGATGGAGTTCAGGTGGTAAAGCAAGAGACAGAGTTGGCCCTTTTCTCAAGCTCCTTTAACTTAGTGATTCTCTTGAGCTGGTGAATCAGCCAGTAAGTAATATCAGCACTGCATAGTCTTCCTGGGCTTTGCTGTGAGACTTGACAGCCAGACATAGATGTCCAGCTGTGATGCATCGGTCAGATGTGTCGGGCCACAGCGGGGGTACCACACCCCGATCACAGCCGCTCGGCCCAGACACTGATTCCCCCTCTCTCTCCCCTTGATCACATGCCTGTCAGCCACATGTCTGCTGCTCCCACTGATCTCCACTGTCAGCTTTCAGCAGTTGTCTTGGCAGTTTAAAAGCATCAATGGTGGTAGGCGAACTGACACTCATCAGCAGATCAGTTGTCTGTTTTTCCTGTGTGATGATGCTGCATGCCACCGACTGTGTGAGGAAAGATTCCTCCAGACCGAATGCTTCCACTTTCACTTCCATTTGATTATGCAGCTTTTAACCTGATTTTTGTGGGGTCATTACAGGTAGGTTTAAAAAGAAACTGTGAAATCTATGTTTGTGTCCCACAGGCATCCTACCTTTTAATATCCGTGGTTGTCCACACACCAGGGGTGGGGGTGCAATGATTTTTATTCTCTTTCTGCTACGTAATCCTCTCCATCTGCAGTGCAAGACGTCAGAATGAATATTTCAGTGGAAGCTTCATGACATATGAAACTGCAGCAGGAGAATCGTGAGCTGTTAGTCAAAGCTGAGAAGAAAGTGAGAAGAGATGCTGTGACCTAAATACCACTGATGCCAACATGCTTTTTAGCCGTGCTCAGACAGTTTTCCTTTGCATTTCTTAATACGGCAGCATCAGTTTTATTTAATAAGGCCGAGGATGTATGTCTTTATGCAGTGTGACGCATATACCTTCAGGAAAAATCCTTAATTTTACTCAAGAAATCAAACTAATGTATACACATGGGGGGAGGGAGTGTTTGTGCTCAACACTGAAATGGAAGTAAGTCTTTGCTATCCTATTATAGCTCATTCAAATGCTTGTCTATGGAAGCTTCCCAGACTGAGTTATTAATCAAGCAATTATCCTTGCATACTAACGTCTAGAGATAAAATAGTAATGAAGTCAATTTTATGTTGCCATACAATCATCTCACCAGTGAGAATAATTTTTATTGGAATCCCTTTGAAAATTTATTTTTTTTTGTTTGTCTGTTTGTTTTTTTTGCTTTCCATTTAATCTCAAAACAATTTTGCTTGAATGTTGAGCACTGTTTAAAGTATTTATCTATCTTTTAATTTTGCTGGCACAAAACACTTTGATGTTATTGCAGCTGAGCCTGAGAACTGATTACTGATAGAAGTTGCCACACTTCTCTCGTATTTCAATTAATTCTGATTTCCCTTTAAATACAGTATATACTGTAGATAGACTATTTTATACACCGAAGGCCAAGCCATGAAATGACCCCTTGACATCATGATAGAGTTTGGAAAATATGTAGAAAGCTAATTATCTTATGTGGCTCTCATAGGGACATATTTTTAAAAGGACTTATTTAATAAATTACTTAAATAATATGGTTATTATTCTGATATTGCCTTTCTATAATATCACTGAATAACACATTTGAGTAAAATTACTCTTCATTGCTAAATGACTTTTAGTGGGCAGAGATGATCAGAAATTTCTTAATATTGGAATTTGATAAATCTGAATCCAGTATACTGTATGTCAAATTCGAGATAAGTACTATATATGCAGAAATGCCTTATAGCTTAAATTAGTTTAATTTGCATGACAGACCTGTTCACTTCCCCAAACAGCTATAATTATTTAACTTAACAGATGTATTATTAAAGGACAACACTGGTGATTTTACATGTTTAAGACTAATAAATGCCACCCGCATACACGTTATGTTGCTGACAACAAATTTACAAAACATAAAACTGTATTTTAGGTTTCCTGTTGCCAAATCCCCTCAGCTTTCAAAATCAAATGTTCAGGTGATACATCTGCCTTAAAATTCAATGTTGCGCCAGCTAAAATGTATGTCTGAATACAGAAGGGATGGTCATTATTAAGTCCTCAGTAAAAGCCGTATTCTCCTGGGATCATTTCTCCTGATGGAGACGTACATTTTCTTCTGTGCAGTACCGTGTTGGATTGGTTAAATAAAGTTACTTTGACAAAAAAAGACATTCCTGTGATAGATTACTTTTGTCAAGCATGTTTCAGGTTTCTAAAGGCTGATTTTAATAGCATACTGGAATGAACTGAAACCAATGTGTAAAAGGTAGGAAATAAAATGCTAATATTTACCACTCCAGTAGTATGTTTTGGGAAGTGGTTGTCAGTAATGTGTATGCGGGATATAAATATCGGGCTCAAACATGCAAAACCACTTGTATAGTCCTTTAAGATTTCAATGTACTGGCAAAAACATACAGTACATATTTTATTTCAACAGAAACAAAATATGAAGCACACAAATTCCTGTGTCCCTAGTTGTAAAAACTTCTGAGAAGTTTTTTTTTTTTTTTTTTTTCCTCTGGAAATGGAAGTAGATGCAATTTGGTTGTGACTATGGTTTCACACCATCTATACCAACTGAAATTATCAGTGAAACATACTTTCTCCTCTTACATTCATGAAGCAAAGCAAAACCATTCTTTGCACTTTGAGCACAGACAACCTTACCCTCACTGTGTGCCAATTTTTGAAGGATGGAAGAAAACCATTAAGTCTCAGTGTTCCAATTACATGATTGTGTGCATAAATATAAGCTCTGCCAGGTTTCACCCAAGTACAGCATGGTCAGAGCAGAGGTCTGACTCCTTTCATGACAGACAGCATGCATAGAAAATGGCCCTTGTAAATGGCTGCAGCACGAAGCACCAGAGCACCCTCTAGTGTTGCGGTGGTCAGATGTAGTTTTCTGTGTTGGATTTACATTTTTAGGCATTGACACTATTGTCCACACAGACTTTGAATGCTGCAGCAGGCAGAGCTCCCATCGTCCTTGAGGACACTTCAGCGGCTGTTGACAAACGTCGCCTGCTGCTCACATCAAGCTTGTGTTTCCCACTGCTGAACAAACATTTGTAACACTATGGCACCCTGCCACCCATGGTCTCTGTGACTCAGTGCTCCCATATGATACCCCCCCCACCACCACTCTGGCTGTTGGTTACCACAGGCAGGGGGTTACCATGTGTTCCCCCTGGCCTGTTGGAGCCCATGCTATAGACCAGTGCCGGTTCAGACCACTGTGACTCATGTAGACATCCTGAATTTCTGTATAAATGTATATTGACTGTAACCCTGTGAATGATGTAACAATTTCATTATTTGTAATATTGTCATTGATTTATTTTCTAAAAATGGAAAGCCCAACTCAACTCTCCTCAATAAAAAAAGAAAAAAAAAAGATCTGTTGTAACAGTGTTGAGTAGTTACTGTTACTTTCTGTTGTCTCGCATTCTTAGTTTGAAATGTATAACCCGGCTTTTATGTTCCAATAGTGACTTTGTAACTTATTAAGTTTTGAACACATGGTCAAAAATACTATAGTTATTTTTGGTTACTCCCACAGAACCAAACCATGACAGAGAGACTAGTTGTCTAAATGAATCAAAGAAAAAAATGAATGAATGAAAACAAATATTTGGCATGGCATATTTGACTTTTTCCATGTCATATTTATTACATATTGATGCAAATCTTTCATACAATTTGAGTCATTCTTTTCCTCAGGTTAACCCTAAAGTGTGCACTGTTCTTACAGCCCTGCTGTCTCTTCACAGCTCCATGTCTTGAGTGAAGGGCAGACTCCCTTCACCTTCCTCGAAGATTCTGAATCCTTGTTAGCAGCAGGCACGTGGAAGGTTGGAGACCTCAGCATGACCTGGCTGAGAAAGGCACGTCTACCAATGCCCATCTACTTCTAATCTTGACCATTTGTAAATCCCCTTTTACACCTTGCTGACTTTGGGCCTAGCACAGCCTAGCATGGGGACAAACTGGGACAGTTCAGCTCTGTGGATCATAATGTACAACTGGGGAGGAAAAGAGGGTGTTAGAAGATGAGAATGCAGTGTATTATGTGACTAATTGATGTCAAATAGTAGTTACTTCTTCAGGTTTTGCTTCTGCAGCAACTGAGCATAAAAGCCCCAAGTGCATCATTTGAATTAGAAATGTATTCAGTGTGGCCTGGAATGTGACCTGCTAGACCTCAGGTGCCAAAAGGCATATGGACTGAGACAGTCTATTCAGCATGCTGACCTAAGGGTCCCCCAACTAATGAATGAATGGAAAACTCTGAGAAAATAGTCTCAGTTGTTTGTGTTAACGTTTGGCTGTGAAAATTTTCATTTGTGTTGCTATTATTTTTGTTTAGATATTAAATATTATTTTATAGGTCATTCTGAGGTTACTCAGCACCCTAGCCTGCTCCAAACTGATCCAAAATGGTTTTGTTTGTTTATGCTTCATTTGTGTTAGTTTGTGGGTCAGTGTCAGTGTCAGTTCTGGCTTTATTGACTGGGTCACTATTTTTGGATGCACCTACTGAGATAATTGTGCTTGAGAAGCTTTAGGAATTCAATTTAGAAATTCAACAACACCATCAAAATACAATGTTTGCATTGCAATAGTGTAAATTTGTGATAATCCCATCAGTGTGTATAGTGTGTGTGTGTGTGTGTGTGTGTGTGTGTGTGTGTGTGTGTGTGTGTGTGTGTGTGT
>VXCM01003271.1:41829-54547 GCA_014773175.1 Lucifuga dentata
AAAAAAAAAAAAAAAGAAGAAAAAAAAAGTGTGCATCTATGTATATGTGTATACAGGTATGTATTCATGCAAGAGAATTGAGGTGTCCATTTAGAGAACTGGTGACGTGACATACAGCTCAGATATCACTACAGTCCTCCTCCTGTGTGTGTGTGCGTGTTTGGCAATGTAATGACAGAACATCCTTACACTTGCTGATTAGCTGTGAACAGGATGGAGATGTCTTTGGTGTCAGTCAAAAATATTTTCTCCCACTCATCTCATATGATGCTATGACTTTGATTGTGATCTTGAAAATGGGAAAACAAGCAAGGAAGGCCTCCATCTACTTTCTCCTCACTGTCAGTGGGAGTGTGTNGTGTGTGTGTGTGTGTGTGTGTGTGTGTGGGAGTGTGGGGGTGTTGGGTTCTGAAACATATCATGCTGGTCTTGTGAAGAATGACGTTGCAGGAAAGAGGGAGGGAGGATACTAAATGGATAAATCTGTGACACAGAAGTCACACCTCGCGCTCACAGGACTTATCTCCTTGGCAACTATCTCCGCCCGTTTCAACTAGAACAGATTAAAATTCTCTCTCTGTTTCCCTCTGTTTCATTAGCTCTCTCAAAGTTAATGTGCCTTTGAATGAAATTATGTATTCTGTCTGAGTGCCCTAATCAGAATGGCCTCTTTAATTTCATCTTCCTTTAGACAGATCTCAAACAGAACCACATATTTAAAGGAATATACCGGGGATCATGCATGTTTGAGCCCAATATATACAATCCATATGCACGTTACTTTACTGATAACCATTTCCCAAAATATACTACTTTGGTGGTAAATTATAGAATTTTTTTCTTTACCTTCTACTGGATTCAGTTCATTCCAGTATGCTATTAAAATCAACTGGTAGAGACTTGAAACACGCTTGAGATATGTTATCCATATGTTATCCATCCAGTTGTCAAAGTAGCTTTATTTAACTGAATGAAACTAACTGTGCTGTCAACTCTCAGGTGGACATTTGGTTTCACTTTGCAGCGGAGAAAGTGGAGAATTTTGACTTGTTGCATCGCAGTGATGTCCCACAGACAATACAAATAATACATATGAAAAGTATTTTGCTCAGAGTCCGGAGACAGTTGTGGTTCAGATGTGGACCAGATCCGGACAACTGTATTAGAAGAAAAAACATTGAGGTGGTTCTTTCCTTGAACAATTGATTTTGAAAGATTAGGGGATTTAAAAAAAACAACAACAAAAAAAAAAAAACAGGAAAACTAAAATACAGTTTTATGTCTTGGACATTTGTTGTCAGCAATGTCACATATATGCGAGTTGTTTATAATGGGCTCAAACATGCACAATCACCAGTATGGTCCTTTAGTGGAGCTTCCAACATAACACTGTTAACCTTGGTTTGCATCCTTCTTGAACAATACCATATTTTCACTGGAAAACATGCAAAACCCCTTTAAGAGTGTTAAAATCTTGAGTTTTTCTTGAATTCAAGTGACTTGAACAGTGAGTCCAGGCAGCGGATATGGCTCTACACTGCCAGATGCAACGTGAGAGTGGAGTATTAGATGGAAAAAGCGTATCTTGTGGCTAAAAGGAGAAGGCAGAAATTTCATCCTTCCATACTGCAGTGCCACACTGCATGCCCTCTGCCTGCCATCATGCTGCCCAGTGGCTTGGAGCTAATGATGTCATCATTCCAAGCCATCTCTCAGCTGGACCTCTTGACCTTTGTATGTGTGCCGAGGACACATTAGTGATGATGTGTGGTGTGCAGCTGCAGACATGACAAAACAGCCTCCCAGCAGGATGCTTGGATGACGTTCCAGAGATCTTGACAATTCACATTTGCACTTCTTGAAAGCACCCAGCTATATTTGTTTTTCATTTGCATTGACAGGCCTTCGACAAAAAATGTGACATGGAAGAAATGGTCTGCTCTGAGCTTAGACAGCCTATATATAGCCTATATACCCATAATTTCAGTTTAAAGTGGGACTGATGATGCATGTCTGGGTTTAAAGATAAAACATCCTGACCTCAGAAGCAGCAGATATGACTAGGAGGAGCTGACCTCTGGCTGATCTAATAGCTGTCATTTTTCTTTTGCCTGTCAAAACACAATTCCTCTCTAAAAGCAAAAGTGGTTTCCTTGATGGGAGTGCTGAGCCTGCCCCTCTATCAACTGACAAGGTCAACATCTCTCCATCAGTAGATTACAATTCATATGGCATGTTTACATGATCTTGTAAACTCTGAAAGTAATATTTGATACAAGTACTTGTGCCAAATGTTTCTCTACAAAAAAAACTATATATTCCGTCAATGTTCACACACAACAGAGTGATCTAGTGATCTTTAAAGAAACATACCGTGACTGTGCATGTTTGAGTCCAATATATACAATCTGCATACACATCACATTACTAACAAGATTTCCCAAACTATACTAATTTGGCAATAAATTTTAGAATTGTTTTTCCTATCTTCTGGACTGCCATTGGTTTCAGTTCATTCCAGTGTGCTGTAAAAATCAACTTGTAGAGACTTGAAACACGCTTGAAATAGCTAATCCATCACAGCGAACAATATGACTATTTTTTGTCAAAGTAGCTTTAATTAACTGATCCAACACGGAGCTTCACAGAAGACAATGTATTTCTCCGCCAGGGAATATAGTCCCAGGAGAAGACAGCTTTTATTGAGAAATTAAAATGACCATCTCTTCTATAATCATCCATAACTGTTAGAAGATGAAAGATTAGATTTTAAGGTGGGTGTATCACCCTGAACATTTGGTTTGGAAAGATTAGGAGATTATAAAATTAAAAAAATTAAACCAAGAAAACTAAAATATAGTTTTACTTTTTGGAATGTGTTCATGAGTAACATAATATATAAGCAGGTTGTATATATTGGGCTCAAACATGCACGATCACCAGTATGGTCCTTTAAATTGAATATGTGAATCAGCTCTCAGTGAAAAACTGTGGTTATATTTCATCCTGTCAATCACAGTAGATCTATTTTTTGCATGTGTCTGAACTCCAGGGACTTCTGCCGTCACTGAGCATGCCCAATGTGACATCTTCACAATGGGCTCTCCACAGTGTTTCTGATCCATGGAGGATTTTAGACCCAGTTTTCCAGCAGATCCTCAGTCAGACTGAAATGCATGAACCTTGTGGTAAACCTTTTCCATGCAATGATGTATAAGGTTCTGCATTATTCCTGAGTGATATACTGTGCTTTCAAATCAATTAATGAGTGGAAAATCCTTAAAATGCAAGTCAGTGTCATATAGAATATCACGATCTACACATTCCACAATGTAAGACACAAGGCAGCATTTACAGTTACATGTTTTGACCATTAGCAGTGTTGTAGAACATTTTTTTGCTGAGGAGGTCCCTGTGTTTTCTAACGGCATTGTCATATGTCATACATGTTTCTTGCAACTGCAGAGGGCAGTGATGCAAATGTGAAGTTTATTGAAAACTACTCAAACAGGGTACATTAATCTAACTTTTATTATGAAGATTGAAAAACTTATTTTCCTGGTGTTAAAATTCCATAAATTAAGTCTGTTTATTTTGTTTTGTTTTGTTTTTTGTTTTTTTTTTTAGAGAAAGAGCATCTGATGTTAAATCTGAATTTAGTAGGTACACAAGTGTTCAAAAGTTCTGAATAATTTGGAATAATAAACGGCACAGTGCAATTTTCACCAGTCATGTTGTCTTAATGATAAACTATTTTAGTTCATCCTTAATTACTCATGTTGAAATGCTAATTGGTTATTATAGACACCTTTGTAATTTGTGTTAGCACACCAGAAAAAACCTTTATTCTGTTCAAATAAGCAGGTAAATTGTCCTTACTTAGGTTGCAAAGAACTGCCAATTATTCAACTCTGGGTTCATAAATAGCCAAAACAAAACAGCTTTCCAAGAAACACATCAGCCTGTTGTTGTTTTATGTGAAATGAAGGTTATTCCATGTGTCAGACTGTCAACAAAAGGAAGATTTCATACAAGGGTGTCCACCACTGTCTTGACAAAAAAAGGGCAAACCAGATCTAACCAGGACAGGAAAAGAAGCAGAAGGCCTAAATGCACAACTGATAAGTACATCATACATACTGCAAGTACTGACAAAGATAAGGACACTGGAATCGGCAGTTTGAGAAACAGAAGCCTTTCAGGTCCTCGGTTGCTTCCTTAAATAGTACACACCAAAATACCACTGTCATCTGCAACAGTGAAAAGATGACTCTGGGATGTTGGCCAATGCTGGCCATATGAAACTTGTAAATAAAAAGAAAGCATAAAAATGGGCAGAAGAACACATCATTGTGGATGAGATGACTTTCCTTTTACTTTCCAGTTTTGGATACTGCTTTTCCTTTGAATCCCTGCCTTCAAATGCCAGCATCATGGAGCTGTAACACCAATTTGCAACATTAGCAGTGATAACATTATTCATGTCTTGGCTATATATTTACATCAAACATGAACATTTGTGGGTGATTCCAAATGTGAGCGTGTCTTACTCTTGTTTATTGGATATCTAATATGTTCATATTAGCCAGACTGAGGGCAAAAGCAAAGACTTCTCTGGAAAGTGAGTCACATTGCCCTTTCTACTCACACTGCTTCACAGAGCCTGGGGACTACTGGGCGTAAAGGCTGTCCTTCGTTTCTGTTCTCTACAATTCTACTGTGTGTGTGTGTGTGTGTGTGTGAAAGAAAGGCAGAGAAAGAAGAGGAAAGAATGAATGATGATGTGACACTACAATATCACATGGCTACTCAGCTGTACCCAACCCCAATATATTGCCAAAATCAGTGGAAATTAATCCAAAAGTGTTGTTATAGCAGCTATAACAACACTTTTGGCTTAACTGTCACACAGACACACAATGAGCTATAATATAGCTTGATATGTCTGTGTCTGCAGCTTATTTAACCGGTCCAACAGGAAGCTGCACAGAAGAAAATTATCTTAGCCAGGGAATATAGTCCCAGGAGAAGATGTCTTTTCCCCCAAAAAATTAAACAACCATCCCTTCTATATTTGTTGTTAGCAGACAAAACACTGAATTTTAGGGTATCACCTGAACATTTGATTTTGAAAGATATGGGGAAATGTTGGAAAATGATTGTCAGTAATGGAACCTGTATGCAGGTGGTATTTATTGGGCTTAAACATGCAAAATCACTGTTATGGTCCTTTAAGAGTTTAAAGGGTGCAAAGCATTTCTTTACATTTTTATTATTTGGAAAGAAGTCCTATTTCCTAAGGTCAATCACCATGTTTGAACATTACACAAAATTACACAAATTATCTTTTTGACTATTAAATGTAAAATATTATTAAATCTGTCATCACATATTAATTATGTGATGCCAGCAACACATTCCTAATTACCATCCAACGAAAGAGGCTGCAACATAGCAATGACACGGCAGAAAAGGTTCAGGCTGAGCTGCTGACACTAATACACAACTGCCAGCCTAAATCTGGTGGTGAGAAAATTACATAACTTCAGGCACTGGATGTCATAGATTAACCCCGATCACCCCATAAACACCTCCACATAAACAATCTCCTCAAGTGTGTGGCCAAAAGGGAGCAAGGGAGCTTCTCTGTTGCACGCAGGTAACACAAAACCTCAACAAGATCAACTGAATATCATTTGCTCTGGCAGTTAGTAGAATAAGGATGTGATGTGATGTGATGTGATTGATGGCTGATGAGACATGGAGAATCCAGTTTGACAGGGCACACTCCTTTTCAAGTGGTGGACAACGTGAGTGGAAAGAGCGAGGGAAGCTGTCAATAAACTATGGTTTTCTCCACTGACTCAGTATCTGTTCAGTGTAAAATATTTTGTATCTTTATTCCTTTGCTTCTTTCTATCTCCATATCTCTCTCTATCTCCATATCTCTCTCTCTCTCCCTCTCTTTTTCTCTCTTTGTTCCTCCTTTTGTCACCTGCTTTTTCCTCATGCTGGGAGATGACACAGTGGGGAGCTATGGTTATTCAGAGCTCATCCTTGGGGTGTGAGGATGTAGCTATGTTTGTGTGCAGTTTCTCTTTACATGATCTTGATTTAGTTTCATTCAACCACAGCTGTCCAAGTGGAAAAGGGCTGAGACCTTTTAATGGAGCGTAATTGACCTCATGCTTGCCATACAAATGCAAAAGTTCAGTTCACTTCACTTTCAAGTTGATTTGAATGATAAACAACTTGCATCGACACAGTACTTGAATTTTACAGATTGCAGATTACAGATGTTACACTTTTGTAACATTACCAGAGAAGGTATTATATTTTTAAGAGATTCTGATGAATTTGATGAACCTTTGATAAATTTTAAAAAGGACAGTTACAACTGTCTCAATCCAATATGCCTTTGGGCACAGCCCCTTGGGTCAGTTTGGGATGTTGTAATATTAATTCCTTTAGCAGAAACCTTTTCAGGAGCAAAATAACATTTCTTCATTTCACACCACAGAATCAGGACCCTTTTCAATATGAGAAGTATAGCCCCTGAAGCCTTTTTAAACTCCCACCCAGGGTAGGTACTCTCAAATGGTTCACAAACTGCTGGGAGGAGTTTGCAAAACTGAAAATCTCTGATAACTCATTTACAGTATCCCTCAGCTCATTGTCTTTTTTTACAAGCAAGAACAAGGTTTCAAGACTTAGGATATCTATGAAACTACAAAACAGAACAAACAAAACAATATCCTTGATTCCATCCATTGCCTCTGTTGTCGTTGTGTATGGCAGTGAAGTCACTTTGTCACCAGCTCTTCATTGGTATTTGGTAATAATCTGATATATGAAGTATGGTGGGAATGCGAGCAAGGAATTCGCTGAAAGATCCACAAAGTCATTCCTAATTTAGTTGCAAACTTTAAGTCCAAAAGCACCTATGTTACTTGTCTTCCTGATGCACAAAGAGGCTGTACCCATAGGCTTTAACTCTGCTCACCAGAGACATTCTAAACCATGCAGCTTACTAACGGTTTCCTCATCTCACCACATTCTGCTGGTTAAACTGTAAAAATCCTTCTTTACTCTCCCCACAGCAATGAAGATGCCAACTTCTCACGCTGTCACCAGTATCAATTTTGGCAGCTATACAGCATGTAAGCAATGCTAAAACACATATATGTATGTGGCCTGGTGGTATATTCAGTTGCATGTCATTTGAGGAGACAAAACACTCAGTGCTTCTTTGTTAAATTGTATTAAGTTGTATTCTGCCCTTTCCTGTCCTGTTTTTTAAGGTCAAGTGGTAATAAAATGGAATGAGCAACAAACAGTCCTGCCTTGCAGCAAAAAGACTGTGTAAAGGTAATTCTCTTATACCACTATAATGTTAGCAATGGTGGATAAAGTATCTGAAAGCCACACTTGGGTAAAAGCAGAAATAACTCAATTGAAAATTACTTCATTACAAGAAAAAAGTTGCCCATTAGAAAAAAAAATTACTTGAGTAATTAAGGAACCACTGTTAATTTTACTTACGTATCAAAGTATTACTTTGATGATAAATGTATTTAGCATTGAAATTAAAAGTAAATTTATTTTGCCTGTAGTTGTGAGATACTTAGCATTATCACTTATTACAATAATCAAACATCATATTATTAATTTAACTGGCAATATCTATCAAACTAAGTGCAACCTACAACTTACATCAACTCTACATATACGTATTTTCATTTTTACATCAAGATATAAAAATGAAAATACGTAAATGTATATGTATTTCCAAAATACAATGGAGTAAAGTAAAAAATTATGAATATATATATACTCAAGTAAATTACAGATGTTCCACAAAAGTACTTAAAAGTACTTAAAAAGTACTGTAACTATTTTTAACTATTTTACTTTTCCACCACTGAATGTTAGCTACAGTGGATGTGCATGAGTGATCACTTCCACTGTGTCCTTGGCTGACAACACCTCTGTCCTCCAGTCCACTCCCTGGCAGGCTGCAGGGCAAACTACCCGAGTCCAAAATGTCATCGGATGGCTTAAGAAATGACAGCTGCCACTGCATCTTGAATGTCCACCGCCACATTCCAAGAAGTGTTGAAAGAGATGAGGTGACATTTGCAGCAGAATCATCCCAACATCCTCTTGTCTCCTCTCTTTCTGTTTCCACCATGCCACCACTTGTTTCCTGGCCTGCTGTGAGGGTGAATCTACATAGGGCACTAGTCTGCTTAACAGGCCAAACATCATGCTGTGTTTGACATTCATCATTTATTGATGGGCTGTTCTTTAATTGCAGCAGGAGAGTACTTAGCTGCTCTCCTCTCACACTGGCTGATCCATGGGGAATGCCCTCCTACTGAGCACCCACATTTACTCAGCTCACTGGGAGCACAACTGCTGACTTATAACGGCTGACACACACACACACACACACACACACACACACACACACACAAAATAACCTGCAGGATTTTTTTCTCTTTTCATTGTGTTAGTATTCCACTCAGCACTTCACTTACTCCATTCTTGCTCCACTGTAACCATGGGTAGAGGTCAAAAATATGAAATAATTAACCTGTGACACAGAGTGGTTTTGACTGGTGTGTAATGCTCATCAACCTCACGAGCTAGAACTGCACTTAATGAGTATCCAGAGTCATGCAGCACACAGTACCTGTCTAGCATGGAGATACATAATGGGAGTTGTACTAGTTATAATCATTCAGTGCTGAATTCATTTAAACACACAAAAAATAAACAAAAATGCACAGTTTTTGCAATTAAAATGATTTTGAACCACAATTTTCACGAGCTAGAAGCTCAGTGACGATTGTAATTCTGAACCCTGTTTCACTGTAATCAAACTAATCCTTCCATGTGTTTCCTTCTGCATTCTTCTTTAATTAGCAACCCTGCACATATCCCCTTTCCCATCTAAGCTATATCTGGCATGAGATTAATTTGCTGGATTCTTTAACGCAGTCCACATAGACAATTGGTGAAATTTAGCTGTAAAAGGGGAACAATAGATTTCTTGATAAATACCAGGGAACAAGTCAGTAAAGTAAACTGATAAGGTAACTTTAAGCATAACCTTATCCACTGATAAGGTCACTAAAACCTGAAGCCCTGGCTTGTTTTTCTCTCGAGTTTCATTTACAATAATTTAAGCACTTCACTCACATGCAATTGATGTAAAGACCGAAAAATCAATTTGTGCAAGCAAGGCTCTGTCTGTTCCTGATGTGGACACTCAAGATAAATTGATTTTTTTCTCGGCTTTAGAGTGTAGCAGCACACAACGTGAAGGAAAGAAAAATATGGGAATTTCTGATCTTTCCATGTCTGGGGGCCTTAGAGCCATATATGAGTCATCAAACACCTGTAAATGTGGCAGTAATACAAATCAAAAGATACGTGTTTATTTTTTTCAGTTTCTAACATTTCTCAGAGGTGTACTTATATTTTGCATAATTTATCATCAGATAATAAATACATGACTGACAACAATTGGTAACAAACTGATGAAGTTAATGTCAAAAACAATGCTGAGCTTATGCATTTGGAGAATGGGGACTATGATGTAAAAGCTGTAGGATAGATTTGTACTTAAATTGTTTGTGAATGTAGATAATGTAGATAATTTGGCAGACAAGTTAACCAGCTGCCATAAATGTCTATTACATACAATACTGGATATTTTCAGACAGTTTAACATGGAAAAAAATTGTTGCTATGAGACTAACAGGATCCCTTTTCGGGGTTGAACATCTGCGCGATTACACTTAAACAGAATGGCCATTATACCCACTAGTGACACAGCTCTAGTTGCGGTTCAGTGTGAATCATCTCCATTTTAAGCAGTGTGCAGTCTGAGCTGCTTAGCAAATAAGCAGCTGACACAAACAGTACAGGGGGAATGTGTAATTTTGCTTAATTTGTACCTTTTCAAAGACAAGCTCTTCCTGTCACATCACTGCCAGCTGTGTTTCAACAACTGAAAATACAACAATGGAAAAAACAAAAACAAAACAAAACAAAACAAAAAAAAACAAAACTCTGTACTACAACTAAATGACTAATGTTATGTAAACGTTAGTCACTCAACACTTAGCAAAATTTGCTATGGAAGTAATGTATCTTCGATGCAGCTCAGTAGCGCTAAAAGGGGGAGGGTATTTTTCTATTCTCTGTGCAGACACTTACTAAATACACTCTAATTATATTTGATTATATGTAATACAGTATATGGACCTTTTGCCAAATCAAAAAAAATGACATGCCTGTACAATGCGGCCATCATAAAAAGTGAACAATCTGTATTTTCTCATATTGATAGTGTAGTATATTTTTAGTAAATGAAGTGTGTTAAATTATCTATAAGTACTTGACATAGTGGTTTCACATACTAACAGTAAATATGCTAAATATGGAAATGTTTGAAATAAAGTACTTTTTCTGCGTTTTTTTGGTTAGACTCAAAATGGTAGATTATGTTTACCTCTGGGGACTACAATTATTAAAACACACCTTTCATGGGATTTGAATTGTCATCCTATGATGTGTAAAACCTTCATTCTTGCCAATTGAACTCTCAATAACAGATTTAATCTTTGTTTACTTGGGAATGAGTGAGAATCTTAAAAAGTGAGGATGGATGAGATACTCATACAGGGTGAGAATTTTAAAAAGTACTTACTGTATATAGTGAGGTTTAAACTCAGAGTCTTGGTATTTAAGACCAACAGCTTGACCAGTTGAGCTCTCCAATTTCTGAGGTAACCTACAGATTCAGTTCAGTCAGTCAACTAATCAGGCAGGGAAATGGATTTATTTTCTTTTTTAAAAAGATTCTGGGTGCAGTTATGACAGTAAAATTTTGTCTTGAATTTTCAACTTTCAATGAAATCACAGCACCAGCAGATTCACTCAAAACATGTGTAAACAATTTACAAAGTAAATATGTGTAAACCTATTGTGTCAAGTTTTGGCTTTGATGAACTATGATCCTGAACCAATAGCAAACTGTTTTAACAGAGTTTTCCTTTGAGGAAGGCTTTTTTGTTTAGTGAATTTTCTATAGTTTCCTCCTTTCTCTCTGGTCATGCTTGTGTAACCAAGGTAACATGATAAAACTAATGACTTTAAAGCAAAATGTAAAATTTAGAGCAAACTGAGGTATATGGAAATTAAACATGTTGATTTGATGTATTTGCATGTTAAAAACTATTGAATTGCTCCTTTAATCACTCCACCAAGTGATGGCCAATCAGATGCCAGAGAGTGGAGCAATTCAGGAAGAGCGAGAGGGGAGAGAAGCTAAAGCAAAAGCTATCTGCTTGGAAAAAAATAAATAATAAAATAAAATAAATAAATAAATAACAGCTAAAAAGTATTGATAAATCCTGAAAGTAGATTTAAGTGTTCTGCACACGAAAATGTTGCTGTTTTAATTTTTATGACCAGTTTTTACATCCTGGAGAGGATACGTTTTATGTTTCGCATCAGACTTTTTTTTTCGAGGAGTTAGCTGTCTTAACTAACGGCTACACTGGACCAAGATAGCCCTGGATCTGCACTAAACGCGGGATCTCCGACATCCACCCACTCCTTCTAGGACAGCGGATCACATTCTTTCTGGTTTCCACACTTGGAGCGCGGTAGGACAGAACTTTTTTTTTTTTTTTCNTTTTTTTTTTTTTTTACTCTGACCGACGAGAGAAGAAAGAAATTCAAATTAAACCTAAAGAGAAATTACAAAATTTGAATAGGCCTAAGGAAAGAAAAAGTGAACTGATTATTCAGTTCACCTTGCGTAGCGTCCTCTGTTAAGGGGCTAAGGGGACGCCTTTGCTCCTTGAAAAGGAGAAAATTTGAGTGATCACAATAACCATTTTGTTTATACAGGCAGTCACCGACTTATGAACGTCCGACTTACGAACTGAGAGCCATAAATTCTATTAAATTAAAATTCAAGTTACATACAATGATTCGTAATAACGGACGTTGCACTATTTTGCGATGCACATCAACACATTGCGTGTTGTCAGCGGTATTATGTTTAAGATGTTTTAGTATATCTGGAAGTGTTTCTTTAATGTTTCTTATGCATAGAAAGTTAAAATATATACTATACTGACGCTATACGCACTTTATGTAACCATTCCAACTTACATACAAATCCGACTTAAAGACAGTCGTAGGAACAGAACTCGTTCGTATCCCGGGGACTACCTGTATATATATTTTATTTTATTTTATTTATTTATTGTATGTTATCTTTGAAGTGTGTTTCTCTGTTCCATATTTTCATATAAAGTGCTGGCAATTCAAATTTACTTATTGGTTTGTGGTCCTTTCCTAATCAGTTAATTCTAATACTGCTCCTTCCAAATCTTCTTTTTCCTGGCCCTGTGGCCTGCATTTACA
Organism: Lucifuga dentata; assembly: GCA_014773175.1. Taxonomy (NCBI): domain Eukaryota; kingdom Metazoa; phylum Chordata; class Actinopteri; order Ophidiiformes; family Bythitidae; genus Lucifuga; species Lucifuga dentata. Next base: position 54,280 of record VXCM01003271.1, read on the forward strand.
CTTGTTACACTTGTTCACCAGCACTGAAGGTAGTCAAGTCAAGAGGTTGAGCACTTGACTTTGGACAGAAACAGAGTTGGATCAAATCCCAGCTAACACACTGTAGGTAACAAACACATGAGATGGTGCCAAACAGTGATCATATGGTGACAAGAGGTATGAGTCAATGAAGTCAAGGTTTCACAAGAAGTGAATGGATGAAAAAAGCTTCAATAAACAAGGTCAGTGCATTCACACAATGAAAATGATTTAAAAAAAAAAAAAAAAA
>VXCM01003272.1:0-57823 GCA_014773175.1 Lucifuga dentata
TTCCTGTCATAGTCCCAACATTCAAAGTCCCTACTCTCATCCCTAGACTCTTGCCTTTCCTCTTTTGTCTCTGCCTATGGACACGCCTTCCTCCTCTCCTTCTTCGACATGTTCCTCTCCTTCAGAACATGTTTCTACTATCAGCAAAATCAATAAGTAATGCAGAAAAAAAACCAAGCAAGATGTCAAACATTGCGCTCTGGTCCCATTCCTGGAGACTAAACTGAAACTATTACAAAATAATCCCAAAATTTGCTCTCTTCCATAGTCATTAAAGGACCATACCATCCATTTTGCATGTTTGAGCCCAATATATTCAATTTTCATACACGTAAAGTTACTGACAATCATTTCTCAAAGCATACTGGAACAGTGAATTAAATTTTTTTTCCTACCTTCCAGACTATTAGCAGGTAAAACATCAATTTTTAAGGTGGGTGTATCACTTGAATATTTGATTTTGAAATTCATAAAAGAAGAAGATTAAATTCCTCCTGCTCCTTTTAATCCTCTTCTTTTAAGAGGATTAAAAGGAGCAGGAGGAATGGAGGGAGGAGGCTACGAAATCAGGACTCAGACAAGGAGCAAAGGAGGGCAAAACGACAGAGGAGGGTGAGAGATAAGGACTCAGAAGAAAGGAGAAAATCTAAAGCTGCAGAGTCAGAAGAGAGGAGAAAAAGGCAAAAAAAAAAAAAAAAAAAAAAATCCCAATAAGGCAAGAAGACATGAAAAGGACCCAAGAGGAAGACTTTGAGGAGGAAGGAGGGGAAAGAGTGGTGAAAGATTTAAAGCCTGAAGTCTGAAGATATTTTGCAAAATATCAGGAAAGCTGAAATACCATTGTATCCTTTGGGAAATGGTTGCCAGTAATGGAACATGTAATATATATTAGGCTCAAACGTACAAAGTGGCCAGTATGGTCCTTTAAATGAGTTACTACTTTCATCAACATATCACATAAATGTGGAACTCCTCCGTTTATTTGCCCACAGATAAAGCTGTTTAAATGATTTTAAAAAAAAAAGGGAAAAAAGAAAGAAATGATATATAGCAACACTTAAAAGCATAAAAACAAATACGTCAAACAGGACGCACGTGTTGATCATGTTTTAATTTCCAAATGTCTGATGGCAAAATGAGAATATTTACAAGAGAAAATATGAAAAGAATGTCTGTACAAAGAAACATAGATGCAAAGGTATAAAATAAACATATAGAACAAATGAAAGTGGAAACACGACAAAAAAAAAAAAAAAANAGTTTCCTTGTTTTAAATGGCCTTTGCCCCTTTAAAATAAATAAAAAGGTCACAGAGGACTGCACTCATGGCTTTTCAGCCTACATTTGTCTGAAGCCTATTACTCAAGCCATTGATGAATGATGTAAGTTTTGCTCAATGTCAAATTTCTACAAAGATAAGGAACTTATGAAAGATATTTTGGCAAAACATTATCTGTGCATTAAGTTTTAACACCATTTGGCAATGATGTACAAAAATTTTAAAAAATTAGACTGCACCGCTCCATTTTTTTTTTTATGAATTATGACAGGAATTTCTTTGTGATAGCCTGCCTTAATATAAAGGTTCAAAGAGGACGAAATAAACAAATCACGTTCTTTTTTTTTTAACTCATGTAAACAATTATTTCACATGGTTATAGTACACCTAACTCAAGTGAAACATGATCGCAATAAAATATTAAGCACTATAAAGCTAGAGCGACTTTGGTGTACCAATACTACATAGGTATACAGTACAAAAAGTGTTAAATTATTTTTGATCAAATATTATGATTGTAGGTGTGACCCGTGACGTCGGCCTGGCCTGGAAGTCGTTAACACGCAAAAAAACACAACTACCAGCGGTGCTTGCAGTACCGAGTACATGCTTTTCTCTAGATTTATTACAGATACAACAGATGTCTTCATAAATAGTTGCATAAAATGTTAAAGCCGCAACATTGCACATGATAAGAATCAGAAAACATAACATACAATGAGTGCATTTACAGTAATTCCTCTTCCTCCGCCTCCACATTCTCTCCTGTCTGATTGGCTGATTGGCCGCGAGCAGCTACGTCTGCGACAGTCGTTCCATCCCGCTGTCAGACAGCAGGACCGGCTGTGAATGCGAGGGAGAGAAGGCATGTATGAAGTCTATATACAAAGTAAGGCTTAACATCTCATACCTGTGCGACACAAGTTTGTTCTAGGAAAAGCGATGAGTCGTTGTCTATCGTTTCTTCTCGGATTGGACAGTGCAGCTTTGTTACTTGCAACGTGGTCACCGTAGTATCGTAGATTAGGGTACATACTGTAAGTGCAGCAGTCGGAAAGCTCTGATCGGGCGTATAAATGTCTCAAAGTCAAGAAGCTCGGAAACTGGAAAGAGTATCTCCAGGATTGCGATAACTTTCAACTGATGAGCATTTCTACTGTTTTTTGTTTTTTTTTTTGTTTTTTTGTTTTTTTTACTTTCAAAGAGTCTTGAAAATGTAGAGGGTGCTTTCCTTTCTACATCGTTTCTATAAGGAAGGGCTGCTTCTCAAAAGTCTGTGAGACACAGCTGAGGGTAAAAGAGCACAAACGCACAATGTCTCCAGTTCCTCTACAGCCAGAGGGAGAGGCAGGGTTGTTCCCGTGCGCACGCCACATTCTCCTGAAAACTCCGCGCCCGTGCGGTNAGGGAGAGGCAGGGTTGTTCCCGTGCGCACGCCACATTCTCCTGAAAACTCCGCGCCCGTGCGGTGGCGCCAAGGCTCGATCTCATGGCTCCTTTGATCGGCCAAACGCAAATAAATTAATTCATACATTTTTTTTCAGTTTTTAGTTACTTAACTACAAAATCGGTTTGAGTTGAAACCAGCAAGCAGCAGTAAACAAGAACATCCAACATTTTTTGTTTGATTGGCGAGAACTCTGTTCTCTTGGGCTCCGATTGGCTTATGGCCTCCGTAGGTCTCCATTTAAATGGTGAAAGGACTACAGGACATTTTGTAAACCAACATTGTGTGAAAGAGGATAAGATCAGCATTATTAATTCACTTTCCTTTTAATTCTGACTGAAAAGATGCCCAATTCCAGAGGAACCTGCTGCCCCTACAGCTGATTCCTTTTTCCTGTATATCTGTCTGGCTAATTTCACCAGAACACACACACAGAAGGCAGTAGGGGCTGAGGGTTGGTTTGGAGTTGAGAATCTGTTTTTTTTTAAAAACAGATTCTCAAACTCGGGGCTGGAGGCGACTGTGGATGAAGCTCCTGATTCCTCCAATGGGCCGGGCGTCCGTCTGATGTTTCCTCCTGTCTATGAAGGAGATGAGGCGGGATGTATCCAGGCAGCACTCTGCTCTGGCCCTGCCGTCCGTCAGGTCACCCTGCAGCCAGGCCTCCTGGAGGCAAAGCCCGGACGGAGGCCTCCTGCTGGGGTCGGTCCTCAGCAGCAGGCAGACAAAGTCCCGCGCCGCCTGGCTGACGCCCTGGAAGTAATCCCTGGGGAAGCTGAAGTCCAGCCGGCAGATGTTCAGGCACGTCTCCTCGGCGCTCTCGTCGAGGAAGGGGGAGGCGCCGCTTAGCAGCACGTAGGTCACCACTCCCAGGCTCCACAGGTCAGAGGTCAGCGACACGGGCTCTCCCAGAACCAGCTCTGGGGAGGCAAACTCGGGGCTGCCCAGGAGGGGGTGAACATGATGGGCGCTGTTGAGCTGGATGGCATCGCCAAAGTCTGTCAGTTTGACCGTTGGCTGGCCGCTGGAGCTGTGGGTCACCAGCAGGTTCTCAGGCTGAGGGAGGAGAGAAGCAACAGAGGATAATTTATCACTATTAATACCGTTTCCTTGATTCTAGTTATCATTCATTCATTTGTTTCCATCAAAAATTAAATGAGCTCTACCCGGAGAATATTATTTAGTCATTGTAAAAACACAATTCACAAAGTCTGTTTGATCCATTTGCTATGCTATGTAACTGTTATTTAATTAATTGGTAAATGAAAATGTTCAGATTCTGGTAAAAGATACACACTTTTACGTCCAAATGCACAATCCTGCAGTTGTGTAGGTAGTGTAAAGCTTCTAAGATGTCCCGTAGGTAACAGGCTACTTTCTCCTCAGTCAGATTCCCCCAGCTCACGATGTAGTCCAGCAGACGGCCTTGGTCAGCCCTGAAACAAACACACACACACACACACACACAGTAAAACATCAGATGGAAACTTGTGATGCTAGCGAGCCACGTATGCCTGTGGACATTTTTGGTTTGTACTTACATCTCCAGAACCAGGGCGTAGCTGCTGGGGGTTTCATAGGTGTCTATCAGAGTGACTATGTGGGGGTGTTGGAGCCTCTGGAGGAAATTCAGCTCCTGGGTCACTCGGTCCCTCCTCATCAGCTTCTTGTTGACCTGTTTGACTGCCACCGTGCGTTTGGTGCCCCGGTGGTCGCAACGCTTTACAACAGAGAAACGACCCCTGGACAGAATATAGAGGTGTGGTCATTTTTTCATTTTTAATCCTGTTATCCTGTATCTTGTCATATCCTGTGGAAATATTTCGGCTGGAGTCTATTACCTGCCCAGTTCAACCACCTCAGTGTAGTGAGACTCAAAGTTGTCCTTCCAGCTCACTCTGATGCCGTCATGGGACACAGCTGAGGAAAACATCGGGAGAAGATCAATTCATGGTCATGCTCGGTGCCATGTAAGGAAAAACTGTCAGCGTGGCAGCATTTATACCAGATATGGCGTCTACCTGCACCCTCACCTAACACTCTGAGGTTGGCTGATGATGTCACGCTGCCGAGGTCGTTGGTGGCAATGCAAGTGTAAATGCCGTCATCCTCAGAGGCCACACCGATGATCCGCAGGGTGGCTTCCCCCGTGTCACTGGATTAAACACAAACATGTACGTTAACATCTGCAAAAAGTCTTTTAGGGGCCAGTCTACTTCCTAGGAAAAATGCCGAGAAGGAAGTAGCAGTAGGATGTAGGAAGCAGAACAAAGGTGTGTTTGTGTGTCTTTCCGTACCTGTAGGCGATGCTGAAATGTCCGTTGTTAGTGAGGTTGCTCTGGTTGGGCCCCTTCCAGGTGACGGTGGCTCGGGGTCGCCCGCACACTTTACAGCGGAGGGTGACGCTCTCACCGTTGTCACACGTCACATCGCTCAGGGGTACAAGGAACTCTGGAGGGACTGGGAAGAGAGGTCAAAGGTCAAATGCTGCTAGTTAACAGTGCTATAACTAACATGGTTAAAAAATAAAAAATAAAAGCCTCTTAACATTTAAAGAGGAAATTATCACTTACCATCATAGATGTAGTTTGGATTTAGAAGCTGGAAAGAAAGAGTGAAAGTGTCAGAAGGAAAAACATACTAAGGAGTAAGAATATGAGTTAACAGCAGCACAAGTTTCCTGCAGCGTGAGGATAAACTCACCTTTACAGAAACCTTATTAGCCAGGCCGTCTCTGGACTTCCTGTAACCGTTTTCCAACTTGGCCTCCTTCTTTGCCTCCTTCTCCTTCTTCTCAGACTTCTTACGGATGCGCAGGGACGTATGCCAGGATGAAGACTTCCTACTAAAACAAAAGCGACTCCAGTTATTTAACACGTTTCAACAAGACACAGGTGTAGAATGTTACTTGGATACACAATGATGTCATTCACAGACTAGAGTCTCCATTATTCTTCTTTCAAAATCTAAATCTCTGAATTCGAACACATAAAGACCAACGAACATATAAAAGTGGAGTTACAAAATCTGTCTTTGGTCACAAGAGCATTAAATCTGCCGTTTATGGACATATCTCATATTGTGATGTAGGACAACCATTTTGGATTTACCAGCAGGGATTTCTTTATGTTTCTCTCACGATCATTATCTTTTGTCTGGGACAGCCTGAAGTCTAAATGTACAGGAGGCTTTACACAGGTTAAAAAGTAGTGTTACAACTAATAAATCCTGAAAAGCTCCTGTGTACAAAACAAAACGATGGGTTTCATACTTGATGGTTCCCTCGGGGCAGTCGGGGATGATGGCTGAGGTGTGTCCCAGCACAAATCCAGGGATCCAGCCCTCGGCGGCAGGGCCCTGCTCTGTGGCCGCCCTGAATACCAGGAACATATTTTGCTGGTTGCTGGCCAGAATCTGGACCACCTCGCCCTGAACGACGCTGATCTCATCCTCCTTCAAGGCCATGTAGTCCTGAGTCACCAACATGGTGGACACACTACTGCTGCTGCTACTTTCACTCTGCAACGTTAGAAAAGAGGTCTGAAATCAGTCAAACTGATTTTTCAAGTATTAATTATACGTGATGAAAATGCCAAAGCTAAAAAATGCCATATTTTATATTAAAACTGGGTCAACTCTTCATAAAAGCATCTCCACAAACAGAAGTAACCTACTGCTTTTGGTGACAAAATGAGAAAAGCGAGAGACAAGGTCAAAGCAGCAGAAAAAACATGAAGGATAAACATTAGAAATAACTATTTACTGGATGCTCTTTAGAAAGGATTTTAATATATGAAAGACAAAAATAGACTTATAATTTTCTTCTTGAAAAAAGGCAAAGGAAGCTAGATGAAGAGATACAGGAAAAGGGTAAAGATTTCCATTTCTCTCGTCTTTGCTCTGCTGTTCCAAGCAAGTACGAGATGAGGATAGTTAGGCTGAATGAGAGGATCTCTGTCAAGTACGTTTGCAGGTGAACCACAAACGTCGGAGGTTAGTTGCAGGAAAGTGCATTTCGGTGACACACACCAAGAAGACAGTAGGAGGTGAAGGACGGCCAAAAGGAAGCCAGGTGTTAGTAAAAGCTTTGTTAGAGTGAAGAAATCTAGATAGGGAATCCCTCAAGAGTTGAAAAAAAAAAAACAGCTCCATTAGAGAGTTGTAGGACCTGAAACCGGACAGCGGAAGCTCTTGCTAGAGATGTTAAGTGTCTTCAGAAATGGTCTAAAGCTATAGAGGATGATGCTGAGGAGCAGTGAAAGTTGTCAGATGTGTTGTAGGGACAGATTAGTAGCGCTGACTGCGGCAGGACAGGAGACAGCAGGCAGACAGACAGACCAGGCCCACCGCTGCCTCCGGGTTAGTTGGGGCAGCAGCGAGGAGTCTTACCCCATTACTCTGGGTGGACTGGATGGACTGCTCGCTGGCGGACGAGCACGTACTCATGCGGTCAGCATCCTTGCTGTGCGTGGAGTGTCTGTGGGTTTGGTTTTGATTCCCAGATCCAGAGCCAGTCTGGATTTGGTTTGAGTTCTGACGGGTCGGAGTCTCTGCTGTTTCCCCCGGGAAGGTGAACGAGCCAGGCCGGCTGGCTGGAGAGCCTGGCATGGAGCTCCAGAATCCAGATCCAGACTTCTGGCCTGGGCTGGGAGGGGGAGGAGGCAGGACGTCCTTGCCAAAAGCGGGAATGGCCAGTGGTGAGGCCATGGGGGAGATGGCTCCTGGCCGAGGTTTTGTGGGTGTGGCGGGCAGGGGCCCAACTGTGGCACGGGGAATAGGGGCTACAGCATTGGCGGGAGNTGTGGGTGTGGCGGGCAGGGGCCCAACTGTGGCACGGGGAATAGGGGCTACAGCATTGGCGGGAGTGGGGGTCTGTGCTTGGTCTTCTGGGGTCTGGATGGGGCGCTTGCCCTGCGGGCTACCCCCTGGAGGGAGCAAGGGAGGAGGGGCAAGACGGGGGGATGAACCTGGATCGAGCAAAACTCAAACCTCAGTAACATTTTTCTTTTTACCAAACAAACAGAATAAAAAAAACAAAACATATGTTTCATACTTTCACAAATACAGAATATACAGATTCTCCGTACCTGACATCTTGTTGGGGCCGTCGGGGTCGGCCCCAAGGTGGTGGCGTAGGGGCTGGGGCAGGCGGGAGGGCTGGGGGATCCTGGAGGGCCGACGAGAGCCACCCTGGGGACCTGCGGGGATGGAGCTAGCCTGGCCTCCGCTTCCGCCTCCAGGGGGCGCACTGGACCCACTGTTGCCACCACCTGGCGCTCCCATGCTGGGCATGCATGGCCCACTCGCCCCTACATGGTTCCTCTGATACTCAATAGGTGAGGTCAGAGCTGAAAAAAAAGTTAAGGGAAAAATGGTCATGAAGCAAACTGTTCTGTAAACATTACCCTGCGTGCTGTGTGTGTGTGTGTGTGTGTGTGTGTGTATGTGTGCACGTGCTACCATTGAGGAAGTTGCGTTGGCTCTCGAGTATCTGGCTGATCTGAAGGGTCCAGACCTCACACACCCCTGGGTGAGAGGAGTGAAGCACGAAGGATTCCACGCTGCCATTGGTCGACCGAGAAGTGAGAATGAACTTACAGGGATCACCCTCCACGTTCTCCTCCAGACCCAAACAGCTCACCTGAACAAACGTTAAAAGTAATCTGGTTAAGTTTATTAAGAAAATGTTGCGCAGCTTTTAACCCTGTAAAGCCTGTAAATGAAATAATTATCAGAAAATTCTAATTTTTTGCAATTTATTTCTGTATTGAACCCTTTAACAAAATCCAAAAAAAAAAAATTTTTGTTGCATATATGATTTTTTTTTTTTTTTTNTTTTTTTTTTTTTTTAGATACGATATAATAGGCATTTTGGTCAATAACTGATGATGCTAATGATGTCAAGGTCTCAGAAAATCATGTATCAAATGTGACAAAAATGGCGTTATAGGGTTAATTTCTAAAAGTAATCAACTTATATGTATGTGCAAATTGTTTTGGTTTGTATCTTTGGTCGTATGCTGGTTGTTCCCTGTGTGTATGTTGTTTTTTTCGTTTTGTTCCTTTTACCCTGGAAAGGGGTCCAAAAGAAAAAATAAATAAATAAAAAAACCTACAGAAAACAAAAGATGATGGGGAGACGTATGGTTGCATATTAGTGCTAAGTGTTGGTGTATGTGTTGGTGAGTTGGTGTATGGATTCTATTTTAGTCTCACGGCTCTCATCAGCCTCTCTATATGAAACAGGAAACAGCCTTTTCCAGCAAACAAGCTGAGATGTGCCGACTGTTCCCCACCTCCACAGCACAACACTGTCTGAGACAAAAATTCACAAGTGGCAAAGAAAGTTGAGCCTCTAGCATCTAAGGATCCAGATTTTATTCTGAGGACTAAACAGAGCTATAAGTAGAGAAAATATCACCTGAATATCAGGTGGACACAAACAAAACTCGTTTCCGTCAGTCTACTGGATGTGTAAAACAGCTGGTCTCATGTTGGGCATCTGTGAATTTTTCTAAGATTATTTTTTGAGATTTTTCTGCCCCCTAGTGGCCAAAAAACGAATAAAACCTGAATGAGAGTTTTTTAAATTTATGTTATCAATTATCAAAAGAGAACTCATTATTTAAAAAATTATACAACTATGGCAATATGCAAAAATAAAACAGTTTGAATATGTAAAACTATACTACTACCAGTAGTACTACAACTAATATTAATAAGGAAAATAATTTTTCATGAATTTTTCAGATTTGGATTCCTTCCACAAATGATTTACTCTGAAATAACACACAAAATAAAACAGAGAAAAAAATCTACAAGCTGCAAAGTATGTCCAACAAATTAGAGGACTATATCTTCAAAATAAAAAAATCCCATATAATGAAGATTGTGCCCATATTACAACACATGGATTTTTTTCCTCCTCATAACAAAATATGCCTGACTTAAGAATTCCCCAACTAAACTAGTCTTCAAACATTTAGTAGTATTTTTGTGTGTGGTGATATTTGTCATTTCTCTAACAACGTAGGAAGGTAGCTCGGTACTACTTAGGGAAAGTCATAAAGTAACTAGTTTCAGAAGTAATTCCACATGTTGATCAATTTAATAACTTTAGAGTTTCACGACCAAGCAAAGAAACATCATTGCCAAATGTATTTACTCTCTTTGACTGACAGCATGGCGACTTTTTGTCACAGCCTCATCATATTACCTTAATGCTGTGCTTATAGAGGAATCCAGGCAAGGAGAAACCTTTCTTCTTGTCTAGTGGTTCGCTGAAAATGACCAGCTGCTCGAAGAGGAAGACTCTCCTCTCCTTCATCCTGCCCAGAAGACCCCCCTCTGGATCAGACATCATGAACGTATCCTGCAGCAAGAGGCGGCCCTGGGCCACGATCTTACCCTGAAGAGGGAGGAAGATCAGGTGTAAGAGAGGAAAAAGAGACAGTTGGGGGGTGCTGGGAGGGAATTATGAAGATGTGAGGAAATGTTTGTAGAGTTAATGTGCAGCATTTACTTTTATTTAAACATATGTATGATTTCTTACATCAAATCCCTGAAGCCGGCCAACGTTCATCATGTCGTTGCATCTTTTTGGCACGATGCACATGACCTCCACTGCTTTCTGTAAGAGTCACAAATAACCACGAGGTTGACGGGATTTTTAAACGTGTGTTGTGATTTCAAATGTTTGAGAAGAGCTTTAGCTCCTAGCTCACCTCCAACTCCACAGACTCCAGCCCAGCCTTTTTAGAGTGTTTCAGGAAATCCTACAACAAAAAAAAACAAAAAACATTGCAACACGGTATATGAACATTATAATCACTTCACTTTATGTAATTTCTGTATCTAATCCCGCCTTAACACCAGAGCTCGATTTGGGAAAAGGTCTGAAGCAAAATGGAAATTGTAAGTAGCAGATGAAAGTGGGGAAAACAACTCTGGCGCCCCCTGCTGTCTCCTAGCAGTCCAACCTTAAGCATCAGCTGGTACTTCATGATCCTCTGAACTGGTTTGATGAGCAGATCGGTGATCTGTAGCCTGTGGCCCAGCCGCTGCTTCAGGTCCTACAGAAGGTTAAAGGTCACAGGTCAGCGGAGAGGCTACTGGCTAGAGTGAGGTATCGATTGAGGTTTCATAATTTAATAATGGTGTCGTACCTCAAAGTAGGTGTCGATGTACTCTGAGACAATGTGCTCTGACTTGGGCTTGTTTTGACAGTACACTACATACATGTTTAATCTTCGCTCCTGGGAAAAAAAAAAAAAAAAAAAAAAAGAAAACACACAACTATTGGATCTGTGCACAAAATGTCCATTTCTGTGCTATATGTGGGCTGGAGATGTTTTTATCCTTTGTTGTTAATGACTAAATGCATCCACTATTGTATCTAGGTCGTTTGGACCCTGGATTAAATATATTTTTTCTTTAGCTGATTACATCTGATTAGAAGATGATCAAATGAATACAAGCATGTACACATAATCTGGGAATGTAATGAAGACTCACCTGTCTGATAAAGAGTGGTCCCAGTCTGTCAGGGTCCTCCAAACATTTCTCCAACTCACCCTGGAAGAAACTGAGCAAGACAGGCAGAAAAGAGAGAGGTAAGAATTATAACTGGATGCAAAAGTAGAGTTCCATCAAACCCTCTATTTTAAATGTTAAAATTTTCTGATATTGTAAGCTATAATGTTAAACAAATTATGTTTCTGGCTCACAATCAAGAACTACCAATAAATATTCAACAAATGTTTAAAGAACGANAATTATGTTTCTGGCTCACAATCAAGAACTACCAATAAATATTCAACAAATGTTTAAAGAACGAAAAGAGTCAGTATAATCTTAGAGGAGTCTATATGTATGACATTCCAAAAATTAGAACAGAAACAAAAAGAAGAAGTACATCGGTGACTGAGGTAAATATGTGGAACAAGACGGAAAATGAAATTAAATTATCTAAAACTCTTAAAAAATTTAAATGGAAATTTAAAATCAATGCAACTAAGAAATACGAAGAAATTCTATGAATGATTGATTTTTGAAATCATGATTGTAAGTACGTATGTAAAAAAATAAATAAATAAAAATAAATAAATAAATATATATATATATATGTATGTATACAGTAGATATACAGTAAATGTGGTATTTTCTTTATTTATTATTGAGAATGTGGCACAATGAATTAAGGGACCAGAGATTTTTATTCTTAAACAACGTGATATGTGAGAAGGGTAGAGTTAAAATAAGCTTCATCTTCAGCCTACACCCTTTCAGTCACAGAGGAAATATGTATAGGATATGTCTTTGTGAAATATGATTAAAAAAAAAAAAAGAAACTGTGATTTGTGTGTGTGTATGTGTGTATTGTATTGTGCAGTCTTGAATGTAAAATGACTGAAAAAAAAAAAAAGATAAATTCAGTGAACCTGTAATGAGATGAGAAAAATGCTTTTTTGCATGTGTGTGTGTGTGTGTGTGACACACGTACTCCTTGTGCCAGTCATATATCTGGTGGATGTTGCCAAAGACGATTTTGTCTTTCCCCTTCATATCATCAGGGACACCCTCCTCCTTCATCCGGCTCATGTAGCCCTGGATGGACACGTACAAACACGATGAGTCATGCATATTAATTTGAATCTTTTCTGTGACATTTTCCAATGCCAGACAGAAATACAGAGGGCAATTTCTCCAATAAATTACTGTGAAGAGGAAAAAGCTGGTGGCTCTAGAAAAACAGCACACCAACTTTAGATCTCCGAGACTGAATTATTTATGAAAGATGTAATCAGTGTTTGCAGCTCTGCCAAACAGCCCACAAAAAACACGAGTGGAATCTTAAACTGACAGTTATGAAGCCCAGAGACTAAAACAAACATCAACTCACCTCCACCACCAGCCCCAGGTCTCTGACGTAATCTCTCTCTGTCTCCACCAACTCTAGCAAAATGTAACTACAAGAAAGAAAAATGGAGGGAGTCAAAATTAATTTAAAAATAATTGAAAGACCACAAAAACATCAGAGTGTGTGTCTGTGTGTGAGATGAATATGGAGGAAAGAGGCATACTGTCTTTTCTTGAGGATGCTGGTTTTGCGTTCATCCATCTCTTCCATAGGGGAGGAGGAGGAGAGCAGGGAGTTGTCAGAGGGGTTGAAGGAGGGAGAGCTGCTGTCTCCCTGTTCCATGGACAGAGAGCTGGGTCTGTCCTCCAGAGCCTGGACCAGGAAAAAGTCAGAAAAAACAGGGATTTCCTTTAAATCACCATCAGTTATTAAATTCCACATCTCTAGATATTCAGCTCATGCTTTATCTAAACAGAGCTGGAAAGTTTCACTGAAGTAAACTTAAGACTTTAACTCCAATGAGTTAGGCTTAAAACAAATTTCAATGTTCAAATTAGTGTTTGTAGCATCTAAAATTTTAAATGCTTAATTTAGCTTTGACTACAGTGACAAAATATCGCTATAGAGGATGTAAGCTATTTTCCTACCATCTTGCTTTTGACCAGTTCCTCGATGGCGCTCACCAACTCAGCCGCACTGGGTGTCTCTGAACTGGATGGACGGACTGACAGACGAGAAGAGGCCTGGGCACAAAATGGAGAGATGAGAAGAGGAAGAGAAGAACATTGTTAGAATCTTATAGCTGTGTGTCCAACATCTGATCTAATTCTGTCCTTTAGCAAAGATTTTGCGTAAGTCTTCCAACGGAGATGTCAAGTCCCGCAGGAACACAGAGGAACAACGGTGATTACACTTCATTGTTGCATGTTATGAGGCTATATTGTAGTTCTTAATTTATATATTTTTGCTTAATTGGTCTTTTAAATCAATTCATTAACTAAATAGCTTCCATAATTGAACTTGCTTTCACATCTAACACTTACAATAAATGCTCAATTATGTGTTTTACATGGCTCAGTGAGCCTGTGAATTATGTGAACTTCAAGTGCTTCACCAAGTTATGACCATTCATAAATGGATGATAAAGGAAATAGGCCATAAAATAAAATTAGGCTATTTCTCCTAATATTACTCAATTTAAAGGTTATTTCATGGCAGGATTTTCACGAGAAAAGGTGGTTAAGATTCAAATGATCGGTTTTACGTTAATAGAATGGTTTTTTTTAGTTACTTGAGAAAGAAATGGGCTTTGGTGTGAAAGTGTCTGTTAAATGTTCAACGATTATCCCTAATAGAGATTCAGCACATAAAGCCCAATGCCGGAGGTGTAGGTCTTCACAAAAAAAANAAAAAAAAAAAAAAAAAAAACGTGAAGAAAAGGCGATAAAAATTAAAAGCATGGAAAAGGTAAAAACATGAGGCGGAAACTGAGGTAAAGGAAATTAAAGTTTGGAAAAAGAGTCAGATGGGGAACTTAAAAAAAGCTGTGATGTTTGAATAAAACTGCTGCTTTAAAAAAAAAAAGAAAGGATGCAAACAGCAAGAATGAAAGATATGAATGCATATATAGTTGAGGAGACTCTCACCCTTGCTGTGCTGTGCTTCAAGACTTTCCCCAATTAGGTTTTCGGGGCGAGGCTGTGCGCCCTTCTGGCCTCGCCAGCGTTTAGAGATGCCAATTACTCGCATGGGTAATGAGGTTAACGCACAGAGGGTAAAAGGGGGGGGTGACGAAGAGCGTGCAGGGNGGAGGTGGAGGGTGTTTACGAATTATCACCTCAGTGACCTGTTTAGATTATCATGCTGCGGGAGCCACCAATCAGCTGATAGGAAACATGACTGACTCGTATTTTTAATGGACATCAACCATATTCCTTCATCATCCTTTGAGGATTAATATGTCAGAGAAAAAAAAAGGTCACAGTCTTGTGTTATTCTACTGGGCTAAAAGCCACACAAAAGCAAAATTTGCTTTGAAATATTTAGAGTTTGTGGCAAATTAACCATTACAGCCTTGTGATTCATACTAACAAACTATGTGGACACTGCATGCCCTCAAATTAGAGTTTAAAAATAAATGATTTGTATCTTTATCTACGCTTCGTTTCCTTTCCTTCCTCACTATGCCGTGTGATGAAAAAACAAGGCAAAAGTCAAAATCAAGCACAACTTAAAAGGAAATTCAAGAGCAAGAATGTTTAAATGTTCAGGAAAGTACGGGGGAAAAAAAGAAGGAAATAGAGTAATACATTTTAAAGAGCACTAAGGTTCAATCTAAAAAAGCTGAGGAGAGATTCTGCCTTAATTTCCCTTCGGTCACCTGGTAAAGGCAAGCAAAAAAGCTTTGGAAATTAGCATCTAAAGCTCAAGAGTGCCAAGATTGGGGAAAAAAAGAGAGAATTGACGAATCTGAGGGAAGAGACAGAGGGGGAGAGCTGGGCATTTCAGATGGAGAGGTATGGAAACTGAGACAAAGCAAAGACAGGACATAAATCAAGGTAATGCTACAGCATGGCAAACAGCAAACGATACAACCAGGAAACAAAACAAAAGAGAAATAGAAATTAGTGTCAGAGGAGTCTCCGCTTTGGATGAGGAGACTGCCTGAAACGTTTTCTTTGCCTATTACTTTAGAAGAGAGGAGAGAATACGATGCAACATGCCAAGATATTATGCATAACATAAACTCAGGACTCCTTCTAAAACAAAGTCAGGAAACGTCCTTTTTTATTAGAGAAGTGTGAGAATCACACTAAAATGTGCAAAAACAGGAAGCAAAAAATCATAGCAATAAGAGAGCAAAAACACAATACTTACCACTGCTCCTAAATGCCTCAAAATATTACATATGCAGACTATAACAGAATTTGAATGTTTTAAGTACTTGAATCAGCAAAAAATATTATAATTATGCACGGTCAGGTCTAATTTGCTGTGATTTTTGTCACTGATTTGTCAGTTAATGCACTACTCAGGAGGATATTCTGGTCAATTTCTTCATTAGCTTCTGCAGCACAAATAGTGAGAGGAAAGTGCTGACAGCAGACCTTCTTTCAACCTCTAAGGGTGCAAGCCCCCTCCCACAATCCACCTCTTCCTCCCCACTGTAACCTTCTCCGACGTCTCACCTTGTCATCCTGGGAGTCTGGCTGGAGCAGGCTGTGCTGCTGGATGGCCATGGGTGGAGGCAGGGGCACCGAGTCCGCGCCCTCCTCGCCCTCCTCCTCCCCGCAGCTCTGCATGCCGGAAGAACTGGATTTGGACAATGTGCCGCTTGACAGGCCCTCGTTACGAACCCTCTACAACACGCATGGATGGAAACGTTAGCATGGACACGTTTTTGATCTTACAAAAAGATGATTATAGATGATTCAAAGATGATTATAAATTACAAGCAAGTCTCAAGTCATGGCTTGTCAGTCTTGACTTGTGACTTGCCTGTCTTGACTTTCAACTTGAATTAGGACTTGTATAACTACTCTTGTAGCTTGAGTTGGGACTGGGCTGAGAAATTGCCTGTCTTTACTCGGGATTTGATACTTTTTTAGTATCTGTGAAAATCAATTTTCACAGATCCTGCACCAGCTGAACAGGAACTCTGAAATGAAACCAAGAAGGCAGTATTGTGCTGTATGTCTACTCACCTCCTCCACGGTCTCATCCTGAGGCGTGGCCGCGCTGTCATCAGAATCTTTCTGCGATCCCACAGTCATCTCCCCGCTTTTCCTCACCTCGCGACTCTTCTTGTGTTTGTGGGCCAGCTTCTTCACGTGGCCGTCTGCCTTGCCGCTGCTGAGCCGGCGCACCGGGCTGGTGAGCCACTTCCGCAGGGTATTGCCTGAAAACAGGAAAAATCAAACTCAGCTCAATTTGCTAAACCCACAAATATGTCTACATATTTCTCTAAGTGACTCATCACTATCATGTCATTGCTAGATCACCAGGTCCTTGGCACCTGATGATCTAGCAATCCAGCAATGGCTGTATGCTATATGAACATTAACTAGGGTTCATCATTTATAGACTTTTTCATTTGCAAATGCATCATCAGTCATGAATATGATAAGAAGAAGAAGCAGAAGAAGAAGAAGAAGAAGAAGAAGAAGAAGAAGAAGAAGAAGAAAAAAAACAAAAAACGAGGGGGNAGAAGAAGAAGAAGAAGAAGAAGAAGAAGAAGAAGAAGAAGAAGAAAAAAAACAAAAAACGAGGGGGCATTATTTTGAGTTTTAAAACTCACAAATTTGTAAGTTTTAAAACTCGAAAATTTGCCATGTTTTAAAAGTCCGTATGCTTATGATAATTCAGTGATTTTGCACTAAAAGCACTAGTATTTATTGCTAAATCCAATGGAAAAATATAATTTAATAAGGTCATGTACTCGCAAAAAAACTTGCAAGTTTTTAAACTTGCAAATTTGAGTTCATAAAAAAAAAAATTATGAAAATGATTTTGAATGATGAAAAATTATTTTTTAAATTTTTTAAAATAATTTTATTTATTTTTTTAATAATGAAAAGGGAAAATAATGAATCGAATAGCCTCATGTCTGCAGTACATGACCATATTAAATTATACTTTTCCAATGGATTTAGCAATAAAGAAATACTTGTGCTTTTAGTGCAAAATCATTGAATTACCATAAGCATACAGACTTTTAAAAACAGGCAAATTTGCAATTTGAAAACTCGAAATAATGCTCCCCTCTTTTTTTTTTTTTTTTTTNTTTTTTTTTTTTTTTTTCTTATATGGCCATAACACGCTGTTGTACATGAATGCATCTTCAGGCTTTTGACTGGGGCAATTAAACTGTGGTTTTAAGAAATATGGCACTTCAGCGTACCTGGCCGTTTTGGCCCTGGCGAGGTGTGGGAGCCCATGCCGTGACCTGGTTGGAGAGTGGCAGACGACCCCGGCATGATGGAGTCATTGCTACACACTGAGAGGGTGTCTGAGGAACAAAAAGGGACAGTGAGATTACTGTGCAATGCAGACAACTAAAAATACAAAGTATAAATGACACAGCTGACTATCATACAGTATATTTCACTATTACTGTAATGTGTTGCAAAGTGTACAAAATGAACCTGTCTTCCTGTAAGTCTAGTAAACCTGGTTAACCATCAGAACACACACACACACTCATCCTATCAAGTCACCTTTCACTCCACACTGTACCTTTGTGGTTGAAGATGCCCTCCATCTCCATCGAGGACCTGGAGTGGGCGATGCAGAGCATGGAGCAAGGCACCAGGCCCTCCTGAGCAGGGGAGCGGTCTGTGGTCCTGACCAGGCACCAGTCCGGCTTGTCGTGGCAACGCTCCAGAACTTCCACTGTCTGGCCGCGCCGCACTGTCAGCTCGTTGCTGTTGCTCGCCATGAAGTCGTGGATCACCACAGTCAGCTCGCAGCCACCGGAGAGCTGGAGAAGGGAGGCAGAGAAACAGTGAGAATCTGAGAATCATCAAACCCTGTTTCTGCCTGATGTGTGTGTGTCCTGGTTAACGGACCACAGTCCAGAAATTGAGAACACACACACATCCATGACCCACTGAAGTTCAGATCACTCATGCCATAAGTGGGTAGGGATGTATCTGACAAGATTAACCACAAAGCTCAAATCTAATTCCAGTCCACATGTAATAACTGTGTGTGTGTGATATAAGTGTGTGCGTGTGTATAGATATTCAGATTTTAGTGTGAATATAAGAGACACGGTGATGTGTATTTCAGGTGTAAATATCAGTCAAAAAACTCATATCTAGACAAAGTTAAAGTCCAAGATGCACTCTGTGTGTGAGTGTGTGTGTGTGTGTGTGTGTGTGTGTGTGTGTTCTCACCTTGTCACTGTCCAGTGTGTTCTGGGAGGTGCGGGAAGCCAGAGAGATGGTATCTGGTTGGCTGCTGCCTTCACCCTGACTGTCAAGGTCCTCTCCATCCCTGACAGATACACACACAATCAATAAATGTGTGTGTGTGCGTGTGTTTGCGTGAGTGTGTGATTCTGATTTTTGAGAGGAAAAACTATTATATTAATAGAAATAGAGCAAATGGAGGGTTGAACTAATTATTTTATATATGAATGAACTAATTCAGAAAATATTAGCAGAAACACAAGATATGTCGGCAATATGTAAATATGTGCAGGAAAAATCAAGATATATAACAACTATAGCATGAAAATGTGAAAAAGGAATTTATAGCATACTGTTTATACTTAATTGTACTTTATACTCTAAGTATAAACTGGTAGCCTGCAGATAAACTGTTATCACATACACTTTGAAGCTATTTATATGAGTACATGCTTTATAGTTTATCTAGAGAATCCACAGGTTACCTGCAGATTTATGGTACTATAATTATGATTATTATCTGGATTATCATGATTATTATAATTACTATAATTATGGTACTACATTATTTACCTCCGTCCCTTGTGGTGTTTGGTTGTAGTTGTCTTGGGAATATGAATGGGTTCCTTGAGTGCTCCTCTCAGGTGAATGGTGCGTTCCTGGATCACCTCCCTGATGTGCTTGATCCAGTCCTGCTTGTTCTCAATGCTTGATGCCTGCCATTGGTTGGTTAATGAGGGGGTTAGAGGTCAAAGGTCAGAGTCTCTTGGTAAATGAAAATCTTTGTGAATTCTTATTTTAGTCTCTTATTATTTCTCACAAGTCTGAAGTTGTTTCCTCTTATGACCTCTTATCTGGACAGTACTGTGGCTGTCAAAATCAGATGGGTGAAACAGTTTTTAATAAGATGAATTTGATTTTCTGTGGACCCTCTGCAGTTATAGAGCCCTTACATCATCACAACCTTTCACCCAACCAGATATGGGACTGGGTGACAGTTGGATTATCATCTAGAGTGTTCCAAATTCACTAAATATGTTGAGGAAATATGATAAGAACCACTAAGTGCTTTATTATCACAATAATAAAGCACGTCTGTGTTTCAGACTTGTGAGAAATGGCTGAGGGCTGCATTGTGGGGTAGCTGGTACTCACCATCGCTCCATGTTTGGATCCCTGACTTAGCTTTGAAATTTAAAATATAAAATAGAGAATTTCACTGGTTTGGTTTAAGATGTAAAAAACATTTCTTTTTTTACTCTGAACAAAATGACTTGACGTAGTAGAAACGTACAACACTGATAGTCTGCCTCGACAAACAGGCCAACCAAATGTGTAGTGCATTATAACGGCTGCTACCTGTGTGTGTGTGTGTGTGTGTGTGTGAACGTGTAGTTAGTAATGAGACACACTCCATTTACGATGCACACACACACACACCACACGACTGCTTCTCAGCGGTTAGTCTGGTAATCAACATGTATTATAGAGTTGTAGCGGTCAGAATTAGGCGTGTTAGTTATTTTGGCAACATGCCGACACAAATCCATCTGCTTCACTATTCCACAGGATAACAGACAGAACATGTTGAAAGTTGGGATTTCGAAGATAAATTCTGAATAGGAACAATACAGTTTATGACTTCTATAAAGGCAAATATTTAATAATCAGACTTTTCTGGGATCAAGTTGTCTACCCATTCCCTTGGAAAAGTGGCATACAGCCAGGATGGAAGATTTCAGGTGTTGAGGAGTTGGATCGGTGTCAGCAGCATTGGTTGAAGCACGTTAATCCACAGAGAGAGTCAGAGATACAAACATCTACATGAATACACAGCCCCAGATAAACACATGTGCATGTGGGTGTTAGCACGTGGAACAAAGCTCAGCGGGACCAACCAGAGGACAGAGAGACTGACAAGACTAAGACAGAGAAATGAAGGAAAGGAAAGAGACAGAGGAGATGTTTGTGCCCACAGAGAGCTTCTTGACCTCCTTGAAGCTGCTCATGCAATTCAACACGAATCAGAAAGGTGAGGATGAGAAGGTTAAATAAGATGAGAGAAAACTGGGCTAGACCGATACGTAGGTTTGCATACATATGGCACTGGCCATCTAAATGGATTTTAAGAGATTTTTCTGTCCCAGGATCGTCTTAATGCTGCTTTGAGGCTTTCCATCCGCAACAACTTAGCAAAAACTTCCAAAGCAATTGCAATTCTGCAATTATAATTATAAAACACTGGCCCAAACCATGCCATCTGCAAATGGCAGCTCTGATCCAAAAATATTGTATCAGACTTAAAAACCCCATATCGGCCAAACCAGAAGAGTAGAAGAAAAAGAAGAGTAGAAGAAGGAGAGGAGTTTTACCTTGAGCACAATCTTGTTGTCAGAGGTTGGGGTGCGTCCAATCCAAAGAGCAAACTTACAGGGATCTCCCTCAACATGCTCCGTCACCCCCAACTCTGATGTCTGGTAAGAGAGGAGAGTAATGTTACCAAACTCATGTATCTTATAAAATGCAGCTATATTCTGCAAATCTGCTGAGACTTGAGACTTTCTGATATGTTGATCCAAAAAAAGCTTTTATGAACACTTGTGCTTCTAATTTTTAAAAAAATGGCAGATTAGCTTTAAAGAAAGAGAAGAACATCTTATCTAAACACCAAAAAAACAAGCTCAAAGAAATACATTTTTACCATCATTTACTTACAAACAGTTTGCTCTTATAGATGTATTTGCTCCTGCCATTGGAGTCCTTGACCTCTTTGCTGAAGACCAGAGACATCTCAAACAGGAAGAGGTGGCGCTCTCGGCCCTTGCGGATCAAAGTCTTTGGATCCCAAACCTGGAAGGAGTCCTGGAGAATCAGCTCGCCCTGTGACTCGATGTTTTCATCAAAACCTGGGGGAAAAAGAAGGAGAAATTAGCAACAAATTTCTTGAAATAATCTGTTTTAATTCACAAGGAATTCCTTAAAAACAAATCTTAACATCTGAGTGCTCATCACCTTCCAGCATAGAGAGGTGCATGGCGTCATTGGCTTTCTTGGGAACACTGAGCATCACCTCCAGGCCGTCCTTGATCTCTCCTTTACCCTCTTCACAGCACGTCAGTAGCTCCTGTACACACACACGAACACACACACACACACACACACACACATAGAAACCATGACAACAGGATCTGTGAGAACAGCAACCTGCAGCAGAAAGATGGTCCATCTTGCTATGGTGGCTTACCTTTAGCAGGAGCTGATACTTGGTGATTCTCTGCACAGGTTTGATCAGGTAGGAAGAGATGGAGTTGGCCAGCCGGTGCCTCTGTTGAATTTCCTGTTAACATAAAGAGAAGCTCTGCATGATTTACTGTTCTTGAGAAGTATACCATTACCCATACTGGCCACTCGGTGGTGCTGTAGGACAGGGGAAGCTAAAAAGAGAAGAGGAACCATCCCAAACCATCCCAAACTCTGTTCTTACCAGCTACAAAGCTGGTAAGAACAGAGTTGGCCACCAGGGGACAGACAAGGTTCTTTTTGGTTGTAGGGTTGGACAAGAGTGTGATAAGTGGCTGTAACTTCGAATGTTTTGCAGTTTTGGCCTGAACATTGAACAGCTGTGACTTTGAATGAACTAGATTGAAGCCCCAGGTCGATATATTTTATGTGATGCTGAATGTCAGAATTCACAAATTGCAGCAACCCTCCCCCCGTCCTCTGTGTGTTCACAAGATATGCTAACATCACAGTATCCTCTGATCTCCAAGAGGCGTTAACGGTCTGACAATCGATTAGCAATCTACTAATCGAGCTAATTTGCGCATGTCACTGGCCAATGGGTAAAGGTGAGACTCACGTCAAAGTAGTTTCCGGCGTGTTCGAGGATGAGCTGGGTGGAGTCAGGTTTGTTCTTACAGTAGTTCACGTACATCTGGAACTTATCAGCCTAGAGGAGACAGAAAAAAGCTTTTTTTCTTGATTCTGATATTGTTAGAGATTTATGTTTTAATTTCCCAACATCATTAGTCTTTTCAGAGGCTTTTGGCACACACACACACACACACAGTAAATCTGGGGAAAAGTGATACACACCCAAGTGACAAAGCAGTGACCAACATCTTCTGGTAGCTGCTCATATTTCTCCAGCTCTTTGAGAAAGATGCTGATAAAACAGGGAGAGGTGACAAATAGCATAAAGAGTGTTATTCCACAATGAAAACAACCAAATGTCCTCAAATGCATCACCTGTAATGCTGACATCAATGCTTTTAGTTTGGCGTCGGGTATACTTCAGGTCTTTTGGCTTACTTATGGTGGAATTCATAGAGGTCCTGCATGTTTCCGAAGATGATGTGCTCCTTGTTGATGATTCCTGGAGGAATCTCCTCCACTCCGCTGGTCATCTCCCACAGGTATGTCTACATGGAGGGAAGAAAAGAAGATAAAGAGACAAATCTAATAAAAATCTTTAGCAAGGTTCTGATAAATTTTCTATTTACAAACCCCACTGTTTGGACAGATTTTAATGATTTTACTGCATTTGATGATAGTCAATATGTAAGATAAATTCAATACTGACAGTGGTGAAAATGCTGCCATCCTAAATTTGATAGCGCAGGCTAATTTCCCAATTTCCCCTCCAGCTAAAGGCTCGTAAAGCATGTGTGATAACAGCAATCTTACAAGTTCATTGCATGTTACACTGTGCTAGATGGGTGTGTGTCAGACTGCAGGATATCAAGGTTGATGTGTGTCAGATTTAGATTGACACTTTTTTCATGAGGAACACTTTGTGAGAAAAACCATCATGCCAATAAAAAAGTTGGAATTAGCTGATATTTAACAAAGGCTGATCGCCAAAGACATTTTCTGATATTTATTTTATCTTCTACATTTTATGTTCGTTATTTTTGTGTATTTCTGGTGGCTTGTGAAGCTGAACTTACATCCATGCACTCCCGAAGATCTCGCACGTAGGCTTTTTCTGTCTGAATCAGCTCTGCCATGATGAACCTAGTGACACACACACGAAAAAAATTAGCAACCTGTCATACCTTCCTCATCCATTACTCCCCTTGTTCTTCACTGCACTAAATGATAAATCTCTGTGCTGATAGCTTCCTTTCAGCCTGTCTGCTCCATCCATTTACACTAATGAATAATGAAAGAGTCAAGAGCCATAAAATCTGGTCATAAACCAGGCATGAATTACTGAAATCATGCTCATGATTTGTGTTGCACATATAAAATGACACAGCCTGCTTTTCCTTTGTACTACATGTAGACTCATTTGTAGTCTTGTGGCGCTTTGATGTTGTGTCTGCAGCGTTTGTGCCGGCGCAGCAAAAGCAGAGGCCGGTGGGTGGAGGCGGATAAACGAATGGAAGGAGGAACTTTAAATCATGCGCGCATCCATTTTTTATTTGCGTCTACATTTAATTCGCCCTCGGCTTTTACAAGAACGGAGTTGAGTAAAGGCTCAGAAGCACGGCTGCAGATGGAATGACATTGGCTGATGCAGCGATCGAACCCATGACCTTGTGATAAGAATTTACAACTGGATCTATAGTTACTTTTTGGGCAAATAGCCAATAATTTAATTACATGTGCGCTGGGCCAATATAAACTTACTGCAGACAAATGATGTGAAAATGCTGACTGGCGACTATTTGAGAAATCTGTAGGCGCAGCACGTATACTTCAGAAATGGCACAATTAGTTATGTAGGCTAAATGCTAATCTGCACCGTGCTTTATACTTTAAATTATTCTGAATTAGCTTTTTTTTCTTTCCTACTTAAACTCTTATCTGAAAGGATAACAAACAGATGAAGGACAAACAAATAACAACTGGTGTCGTACTCCTTCCGGCGCGCAGACTTGCGTTTCTCCTCATTGAGCTCATGAGTGGCATCCCTCAGCTTGACCTCTGACCCTGGAGCCGTGGCCGGGATGATGTCCAACTGGAGATCTTTACTCTGGGGAAGAGGACAAGGAGAGAGACAGTTAGCAGAACGAGACAGAGAGAGAGAGCGAATGAGCCTGTAATCTCCTTTATAGTGCCAAGTTAAGTATCGTGGGTCCGCAACACTTACGGCCTTGTTAGAGTCGGATGAGATGCCCAGGGCTTTCTCCAGGCTGCAGCGGTACTTATCCATGCGTAGGGAGAAGTCACGGTAGCGCTTGTCCACAGCCGTCACCCATTTTTTGATCTCTACAGTGTGGCTGTGACCTTTATCGCAGAAGCCGTCAGCCAGCTGGATCAGCAGCTTCACTCGCTCCTTTGTTTGCTGAGAAGCAGAGGAAGAAGGTACATGATATATATGTGTGTATGTGTGTGTGTGTGTGTGTGTGTGTGTGTGTGTGTGTGTGTGTGTGTGTGCACAAACACAGACGCTTTCCTATGTTTGCGAGTGCTTGTGTGTATGTTTGCGATGTGTGTGTGACGCTGACCTTGGCTGTGATGTGGAAGTCCTCGTGCTCCTTCAGCAGCTCTTGTGTGTGGTGGATGCTCGAGCCGGTGGAGGTGTGTGTGGACAGGTAAAACTCGCCGGTGTCATGAATCCACTCTAGAGCCTGAACACACAAGGACGCACCACAGCACACACTTATGCATTACATTAGAACAGAGAGGAGTGTGTGTGTCTGTATGTGTGTGTGGAGAATAGGAGACAATGAGAAAGGGTGATGCTATATTGCAAGTTTCATTCCTGTCATATCAATTAAACAGATCTGATTTCTCATAATTGAAATCTGTGTGTGTGTGTGTGTGTACCTGTTTGGCGCTGCGTTCAAACACCACGTACTGCTGACACTGGTCCAGCCTTCGTTTCCTCATGGTCCAGAAGTGGAGAACACGGTTTTCTCTCTGCAGCAGCTCATTGAGGATGTCTGAACGCAACAAAAGACTCGAGATTCAGGCACTCAGCATAAGCATCCATGCACATCTTTACTTGAGCAGAATATTTTCTTATCATCTTTTGATGCTTCCTGATACTCACTCTTGACCTGCTGCTCGGGCGCTTTGACGTGGCTCAGCATGCCGGGCATGTTAACGCTGTTCCTGTGCATGTACTTTAGGAAGACGTCTGCGTTGCGTCTGGCCAGGGTGCACGCCTGAAACACAAAAAACACACATGTTGAGAGCGGGGATGTGGCAAGATTTTTGTTTAGGGTCA
Organism: Lucifuga dentata; assembly: GCA_014773175.1. Taxonomy (NCBI): domain Eukaryota; kingdom Metazoa; phylum Chordata; class Actinopteri; order Ophidiiformes; family Bythitidae; genus Lucifuga; species Lucifuga dentata. The sequence continues at coordinate 25,678 of VXCM01003272.1, forward strand.
GTTCTGATTTTGCTGTGTGTGTGTGTGTTAACCTTGAGGAAAGCCTCTTTCTGCTCCAGGTGCTTGCTGATCATGGGGGTGACGTGGTCTGTCTCACAGTTGGGTCCTAGTTTGTCAGCTCCTCCGCACCAGTCCTCCTCTCTCTTATACTCCTGTTCCAGGCTCTCCAACACACTGCAGACCTGCAGGGACAAACAGACTGTTTTCAGGAGGAAAACACAGAATCCTTGCTTTTTTTTAGTGGATTTTTGTGGTTTTTAGTCTGAATACTAAAATGTGTTAAGCCCGAAAACACCTCTTACCTGCTCAGAGGTCTTGTAGAATGCCACGGAAGCGTTGACCAGCTTAAGTCGGTCCTCCATTTTCAGCATTAGTTGCTGCCAGTGGGAGGCCACGCTCTCAGCGCAGTCCCTGATCAGGTCCATGTCGTAGTGGTTGGCCTGGAGCAGAGCCTCCGCTTTCTGCTGGACCTGCAGGGCACTCTGGTGAGTTTTCTGCAGAGAGGGTGGAGGTAGAGAAAGGAGAGGCTGAGAGTCAGAAAATGAGCACACTNAAAAAAAAAAAAAAAACAAAACCAAATAAAAAAACCAAGGGAGGCATTATTTCGAGTTTTTAAACTCACTAATTTTCAAGTTTTAAAACTTGACAATTTGCCCGTTTTAAAAGTCTGTATGCTTATGATAGTTTGATGATCCATATGCTTATGACAATAATATGATTTTGCGCTAAAAGCACAAGTATTATTGCTAAATCCGATGGAAAAGTATAATTTAATAAGGTCATGTACTCACAAAAAAACCCGCAAATTTGCCAGTTTAAAAACTCACAAATTTGTGAGTTTAAAAACTAAAAAAATAATTTAAATTATTTTTAATGATGAATAATCATTTATTTAAATTTTTTAAAATAATAATTAAATTTTTTTTAATAATGAAAAAGGGAAAATAATGAGAACAGGAATCAGAACCTCACGTCGTGACTATGCCAGTACATGACCCCTCTTAAAACTATACTTTTCCGTCGAATTTAGCAATAAAGAAGTACTTATGCTTTTACGTAAAATCATCAAATTATCGTAAGCATCAGACTTTTAATACTGGCAAATCTGAAACTCGAAATAATGCCCCCTCATTTTTTTTTGTCTTATATGGCCCTAATATGCCATCATACGTAACAAAATTAAGTCAAGCTTCAAAACTCGAGAAACAGAGTAACTGAAAAACAGTATTGTTTTTAATCCCTCGGAAAAATGAATGGGGATGAAATATAATCAAGAAAAGAAACTAGTGGAACAGACATACACACACACAGTCTCACCTCAATGGCGTGTTGAAACTGTTCATGCTCTCTCTGGAGTTGTTCAGCTTCCTGTAGCGAGCTAGCTGTGATCAGACCAGCATTCAGCATCGACTCCCCGTTACGAATCCAACCCAGAACCTGGACACACAGAGGAAAACTGTGACCAACTGTCACCAATCTAAGATTTCATTCTCAGACTTCAACGGATTTCCACACACCCTGTTATAGCTGCATAATCTTGGCCTGAAGGTGGCCACCCAAAGCTGTTTATGGTCTGTGAATGTGTGAATCCTACCTGTTTGACTTCAGCCTGTAGGTGTCTGAGCTGGACACACTGCTCCAGATGCCGGCGGTGCTGTTCAGCTGCCAAGTCCAGCTCCTGCTGCTTCTCGTGCAGAAACTCCAGCAGGTCTTGAACCCGTGTGGCCATGTCGACGTCCCGGTCACACAGCAGCTCCACACCTAGAGGGAAGGGACAGTCAGATTAGCTCATGAGGGGGACAGCAGATTCCACCAGGATGCGACTCCGTCTATTCCAGCCAAAGCTCTGTCTAACTTTCATTAAAAGGACCATATCACCCATTTTGCAGTTTTGAGCCTAATATATTCAATTTTCATACATTATATTACTAACAATCATTTCCCAAAGGATAAAACCGTATTTCAGCTTTTTCAGTTTTTTTTAATTTATTATTATTATCCATATTTGTATTCAACTTCAAGAATGAGTCAAATATGACCTCTGACACACAATCATTAATAAACACATTTAGCAAACACAAATGCCTCACTACAGAGGTCTTCACAGGTCCGCCTGACCTAAGACCTGAGTTGGGCCAGGTCCAAATTATATTCAGCGTAATTGGATTGGGTCCTGCGCTAATGCCTGGGCTGTCAGGTCAGGTCTATGTGTCAATAAGTCTTATATTGAGTGGAGCTCCAATCAGCTCTGACCATCATAATTCCAACGGGTGAAAATGTGTTTTCTGAGGTGAGAAAGAGAGCGTGAACTGAAGTGCAGGAAGAAATGGAGGTGTTCTTTGCCAACATGAGGAACAAGTTAAAGAAAAGCTGCTCGTTAACTTGTGTTCTCTCTGTTTGGGTCTGTTTAGGGATGACATTATTGATCAAGTGTAATTATCAGCGGGTCAATTTCAGATCAGATCCCACTGTCTCTTTCAGCTCAGGTCTCTCCATTCAAAATGAATCAGTGCTCATAATGTCCAGGTTAGTTTTCCACGGGTACATCTGGGATCGCTCCAAGTTTTTGGAGGTGAAGAGCTCTGCATCACTACTGCATGCACGGTGCAGAAACAATGCACAACAGCAGATGAGCAGGAGGAATATGAGGAAAATGGGGCAAATTTTCTTTTCAGCTATGACTGGTCCCTAAAGCTATGACTGGTCCCTAAACTGGTCCCTAAGGTGGCAGTCAAACGTGCTTTTATTTTTACTATGCAGCATTTGAAATACAATAGTTTGTAATTACTTCTGTAATACCATGAAAGGGTAGGTGCAGAACAGCAGGATATCTGCAGATTTTTATAAAACTGAATAAAGGATTTTGCAAAATGCTACCAGGAGATTATTTCATGAATATATAAAGAAACACAGCAAAAACAGAGTGTTTCCAAATGCAAATAAAAACAAAAATGAAGTGGCATTATGAGGAAATGAACAGAATGAGGCTGATTGTTAAAAGACATAAGATGTGTTTTAAAAAAATGAATACACTGGGGGAAAAGCATATGTGTATGTTCTTTAATGTCCCCGCAAATGCCTGAAAGGACTGTTGCTGCTGTGTTCCCGTGGCTCTGTGCGCTGTCCTCGTGTCGTGACATGTGCTCACCGGAGGCCTGGACTTCGTTGACATACTGCAGCAGCTCCTGTCCCTGGTGGATGACATCGAAGGTGAGGTTGTTCATGGTCAGGGCCTTGTCAGCGTGGTGCTGCAGCCTCTGCTCGGCCAGCGTCAGGTCCTCCGTGTCAAAATCATTCATCTGACCTGTCAGCTCCTCGTTCCACGATTCCAGGTCAGAGATGATCTAAGGAAAGGCAACATTATTCCCTTTTCAGAGGCCATTTACCTTGATACTGTTTGACAATGCTAAACTATCAAAAGCCCTAGTTATTTAAACTGAAGGCTATATGAAGGTTAGGAACCTTCTAGCACAATTTGAGTTAATGCATTTAGTGACATCTTGAAGTGATGAGCTTCATGACTTCATGTAATAGCAACAGTAACTGGAGATCAATCGAAGTATTTTTTCATGAAAAGCAAAAGGCTTAATCGATATGACTAATTAAAATTAAAAATAAAATTATAAGGTTCCATTTTAATCATGAAGTGAGGGCAGTTTTGCTTTACAATATATTATTAAGTGCATTTTTTTAATTGAATCTTTAGAAATCATAAAATATTGTCAGCAACAGATGACAGCAGAGAAAAATAAGAGCATCGCTGAGGTCGCCTCCTTTTCATAATCATCTGTCTATTCATTTCCAAAGAGCTCAGGAAAAATTGATCATTTATTTCAGACATACACCCTGTTTACATACAGTAAGCACACACAAACAGATACACACACACACACACACACTCACATCAATGGCGTCCCTCTCAAAGATGCGGAGCTGGAGGAAGAGATCCAGTTTGATCTTCCTCTCCTGGAAGAGCTCCTCCATTTGGGCCTGGGCTTCGTCCAGCTGCTGCAGGACGCTCTCGATGTGGTTGATGGAGCTGTTGTGGGGCGTCTTGTTGCTGGAGATGGCCGAGTCCCTGGCAGAGAAATACAGCAATTAAGCAATAAGCCATGAGAGGCAGTGTTCTGTGCTTTAAAACAGCTATAAAGAAGCTGCTGGGCACAATGCCAGCAGAGTTAGCAGCTCTGAAAACTACTGCATAGCAGATCCTCTAGTGGTTTATGTAAATGCAGTACCAAGCGGTGCGTTGTAAGAAAAATGGCTTTTCAGATGTGGAAAGATCTGGAATTCCATTTCTAGGTACAATGCAAAATGCAAAATGTAAAATGTAATTCAAATAAGTATAAATTCTCTCTGGTGCTACTTTCAACAAAATTACTGAACAAAATTAAGGATTAATCGATATCACTATTATAATGTAGGATTATTATCCCTCATTATGCCTATCATGCTTTCTAAAGGCTCCAAGGTTATTTTATCACCATCATTTTATATTCCTACTATTATGTTGGATGTTAGCTGATGTATTAATTGTGACTATAGTTATTGTGATTATGTCATATAACAACCTTGGTATGATAATGTACTTCATATTCTGTATAGTTTATGCAACAGCCTGTACATATATGGATATTTTATCTTGATCTTTCTTTATCATCAGTACTGTGGTTTTTATTCTAGCAATGTATTGTAGCACATGGCACTTTTTTTTAAATGATGTGTGTATAGCTGTAGTTGAAATTGAATGTAGAATAGGGTGTGTATGGAACAGCAATCTTGATGCCTATGTCAAATTTGTCCTTGGAGACTAATATAGTTGACCTTGACATTGTCAGTTTGGTAGACTGACTATGCTATGATTTCATGCTATGATTTGCTATGATAACATGTTATTTATTCCATATGTTCTGATATTGTCTTTGTTGTTATACTTCATAAACCCTGATTTTTTTATGTTCATCCATCCATCAATCCATCCATCCATCCTGTGAGCTATATAACTAAAGATGATAACTATATTTTCAAATTACTTGTTATATGTATCGGCTATCTGTGCTGCATTCCTGGCTAGATGTAACACATATTAAATTATTTATTTAAAAAACTGAATTAGTGCACATGTGGAGGGAGTCTAACCAAACACCCAAAACAATCAATTCAGGTTAAAGGTTTTCCATGTACAGGCAGAGCTGTAATTGATCTGTATCTGTAATCAAACTTCAGCAAATTACATCATCTCCGCTATATTAGAGCCAAATGATTGATAACTGATTAACAGGGTGTAAAGGGTTAAATGTGAGTGAGAAGTAACTCAAACAGAACCTGACTGGGTTTGGCACATTAAGCGATCCGACATGCACACATGCCAAATACATACATGTGTGCACAGACGCCACTGAGTTCAGCAGAGGCGCGATATGAGTAAGCAAACACACTGGAGGTGACAGGGATTCTGAGTGGCTTTAGGCTGATCTGTCAGCTTGATAAATGCGCTCCTGCATCCAAATGCACATTCATGCATGCACACGTATGCACCCATACCATTGTGCGCGCACACACACACACACCAGATAGAGCGCCGCACAATCAGACACACGCTTATGAAAGCAGCATTACATAAGAATACACAGTAGAGCCAATACACCAGGGAGAGAAGGGTGGAGAGAGAGAGAGAGAGAGAGAGAGAGAGAGAGAGAGAGGAGGAAGAAGAGGGACTGTATAAAAATAGAGCGGAGAAGGAGAGTCAGTCAACTGCATCTACCTCTTCCAGACCTCCTCTCTCCCTCGATCTTTTTCTCTACCACTTCATCTGTATAGTTTTCTCTCTTCCTCTGCAGGTCTTCCTACTCAGCTGGCTGCCCACTCGTTCTGCAAAACTCTCAAAGTAATTCTTCTCTGGTTATTACTGATTACTCTGCCTGAATTAACATGCAGGCGCACACACACGCACACACACAGCAGAAAACAACAACACTGCTGCAGGACAGATACAATTAACAAAATGTCATTAAAGTATAATTTTAGGGAGCTCCCATGAATCGCTGGTGCTACATTCAAAGCCCAGTTAAAGACGACTCTTTCACCCCGTTAGCACTTGGATTAACATGCAATTTGTATCCAGATGCGTTATCTGGATAATGAAAAGCAGATAATCCAAAGGGGTAAATGCTCACAGAACACACTGCGATTGGATGTGATCTGGCTCACATTGTGATGGGATCTCAGTCGTAAATGCAATCCGTACTATGGAGACACATTAGTTAGATAAAATCCTCCAACAAGTTGAAAATGGCATTTCAACTTCATCTCATCAGCTTCTTCATTGCTCTTTTTAATAAAGTTATTTTGAATCAGGAGATGTGACTTGCCATAAATGAGTGCCTGCACCTTGAATATGGATGACAGCCCACACAAAAAGTTCTTCGTGATTAAACGTATGAAGATCATCCAGGGAGTACGGATGAAGGATGAAGGACGGGCTTTAATGGTGCAACGACCCGCCTCTTGAGATCAGATCACAATACAGGCAGCATCCAGATAACAAGAATGCTTGCTAATGTAAGGTGTAAATGCAAGTCCTGACATCAGCTCTCAATATCAAGATAACGTGTCCGGATACAGAAACTGTGTTTTTCAGCCACAGAGTAAAAGGGGCCTTAAAGCCAAATCGAATGCAGCAGAGAGACAGAGAAATGGTAAACGTGTGAGAGTGATGATAATTTTACAGACTGTTTTACAGATATCACAGCAACACTGAAGCTAATGATGATTATCAGACAATGTTGGTGCTTTCAGTTCCAGTTTCTGTATAGTGATTGTCAGTAGCAGAGGAGAATGTGTTTATAATTGTTATGCTTGTGTGTTATGGACATACTGGTACTTTATAACAGGAGAATTATCTATTACAGATTCATTTACATAAGTACATATGCAACTGAATAACTAGTCATTTCTTAAAGGACAATACCACCCATTTTGCATGTTTGAGCCTAAAATATTCATGTTTCATACATTATTAATGTTACTGACAATCATTTTCCCAAAGCATACTACTGAATGGTGAGTTAAAACATTTTTTTTTTCCTACCTTTCAGACCACCATTGGTTTCAGCTCATTCTGGTACGCTATTAAAATCAACTTGTTGATACTTGAAACGTTCTTGGGATAGGCAATCCATCATCGCAAACAACACATGCATTCAGGTTTTTTTTTTTTAAAGCTTCGTAATTTTAGCGTCTAAGCGCAATAAAATGCGTGAATGTGTGTCTCCACCAGGACTATAGTCCCAAAAGAAGACCTGCGTTTATCGAAAAAATTAAACGTCTGTGACTTCATAAGGCTGCATAACTATAAGCAGATGAAACATCGGTTTTTAAGGTGGGTGTATCGCTTGACTATTTGATTTTGAAAGATTAAGATATTTTGCAAAATATCAGGAAAGCTGAAATATGGTTTTATTCTTTGGGAAATGATTGTCAGTAACCTTNTTTGCAAAATATCAGGAAAGCTGAAATATGGTTTTATTCTTTGGGAAATGATTGTCAGTAACCTTAAGTGTATGCACACTGAATATATTAGGCTCTCAAACATGCAAAATGGAATGGTATGGTCCTTTAATAGATTTCACTCTATGCTGCACTCTGCATTTGCCTGTTAAAGAAGAACTAAAGTCATCATTTGAGCATTTTTTTTTATATTTCTATTTTCTAATGCTTACCTCTGTAAGGGTTTAGCTTTAATGTAGTATTTTAATCTGTTGTATATGAGTGTGCCGCTACCTGAGCTGTTGGATGAGGTCCTCTCCCTCCTTGATGACGTTGACGGTAACCTGCAACGTGGTCTGCTGCTGCTGGCCGAAGCGTTTGATCAGATCCTGGACGGCCTCCACTGATTCTGCGTAAACATCGTCCAGAAGCTCCTTCTGGAGCTCCTCCAGCCATGTCCACAGCTAGAGGAGGAATGAAGTCAGATAAAGTCAGATTAATAGGATATTGCGTGTTTTCTTCAAGATATTTCGTTTTTAGGTTAATCACTTCCCTCTGTGAAAATTCTCATCGGCACACTATGGCACACAGCTTACCATCCACTTCATGGTGGCATCATTCTCCCAGCTTACCTCTTTGACGTGTGTGTGGAAAGCGACAGACATGTCCAGCAGGACTTTGCGCTGCTCCACGCGGCGAACAAAGTCCTGGATTCGGTCTTCTAGCTGGTGGGCGGCCTGGTAGATCTCCTCCGGGTCGCACTCCCCGGTCTGGGCCAGCTGCTCGGCCGCCTCCAGCAGCTTGTCTGCATTGGTGTATGTATTCTACACCGAGTCCAGAGACAAAGATGGATTAACTCAGGTACACGATAGATACAACAGGAGGAAAATACATATTGAACAGAAGCAGTAAAAAAGAACAGGAGGGAGAAAACTGAAAACAGGATTTGCAGAAGGCAGTGATCGAGCTGCAGAGAGACAACTGGTGAGAGGAAACAGAGGAAGAGTGTGGGTGAAGGAGAGAAAGAGGAACAGAAAGATGCTACAGAGAACACAGCCACACTCAGCTGAGATATTTGAAGGTTGATACTGATATTTTTATATTGCATCACAGCTAGTATTCTGTGCAACTGTACAAATTTAACAATTTTATGCCAAAACCATATTTTTAAAAAGTTGTTCGATTACATGTGGAACAGCAGCAAATGTAGGTTTTTGCTATCATGTGAAACACTAAAGACCCATTTTAAGTATTTTTATGTGAGCTGGCATAAATATAAAGTGAGGCTGCTGATGGAAGAAGTTCCGACCTGACCTAACTCTACATTAGGCCTTAAAATAAATTACTATTTGACACGAAACACCACTGAACGATTCAATGAAATCATAAAAAAATAACATTTTGCAAAAGAGTATTATTTTTTTTTTTGTTTGTTTTTTACTGCTAACCTCCAGGGTGAAGAGTTGGAGAAATGGAATCAATGTACCTGTGCCACTTCCTCAAAGTCCTCATGCCGTTTCTGGAGAGCTCTGGCACGGTGGAGGGACTTTCCTACGCCTGTGTGTTTACTGAGGAATGCCTCGCCGTGGTTTTCAATCCAGTCCAGCACCTGTGCACAAAGACCACACACTCATCTCAGCATGACAAACATGGGGCAGTAAAAAAAAAGCCACAAGGGGGCGCTCTAAAGTGGAAGACGAGCCACAACCATGGAAGATAATCAGAAGCGCTTGTTGAGGGGGTAGGAAGGACAGAAGAGCTAATGAGCATTATCCAAGGACTGATGATTCTTTCTTTTCACACTCCTCTTTTCTCTCTCTCTCTCTGCTTCATAGCTTTCATGGACAAGCGGCATCGGCGTGGACACATGACCCAGTTCCGTTGCCACGGCAACGGTTGCCATGTCAACACACTCAGGCAAGTTGTGATTCCTGGAGAGTATTTAACCTTATTATCATATATTTGACTTTGCTGTGCTCATTGTGGTTGTTTTTTCTAGCAAAATCCTTTATCCTGAGGAGCACATCTCCATTTTGGGCATTTAGCCAACGATCTTATGCACAGACGCATGTGATGAGTCAGCCTGCAATGTTCCAGGATTTTGCTTGAGGACGTTTTGATAGGACATATGGCTCTTAGATCAAACCCAGCATTAAGATTAGAATTCCTCTAACTACTAGGCTACCCTACTGTTAACAAATGTCAAACCCTTTCATCCTTTACTGAAAATAGCTGGCAATTAAGCTTGGTCCTGAAATTACGATGTGTTTCAACATATACAATGTGTATGTGTGTGTTTGTGTACCTGTTGGACATCCTGTTGAAAGACACAGAGCTGCAGCCGTTGGTGCAGCCGGACTTTGCGGTGCTGCCAGATGTTTTCCAGCTGTCTTTGGTGATGCAGCACCTCATGAATGATGTCCAAGACGTGGTGCACCGCTTTGGAGTAGTTGGCAGATGCCGTCAGCGAATCAGCACTGCCTGGGGTCAAAGGTCGCTGCAGCTTGTCCAGCAAGGCTTTACCATCCTGGCTCACCTGAGGAATTGGAAAATGGGTTATCACGGGGCTTTTTGCTGGTGACAACATGCAGGGGGAGAACTCTAGCAGCGGAACGGTAAGTAGACCAGCATGAATTTACTCTTAACCTGCAAAATACAGCTGTAACATCTGGTAACATCTGTGTGGTCTGGACCTGCCCAGAAAAACCTACATTTCTGATCATTTATTTAGAAATGCAGAAAAAGAGAAATGCTAAGCAAAAAGAGGAATTACTGAATTATTCTTGCACTGCGCAGCAGTTCCCTGAAGATAGTCAGCGCAAGTCAACATACATTTAATCAGTAAATATGTATTTGATGTTTGTGGTGCAGAATTGCGCTGAGTAGAAGTTGGCTGGGAAAAGCTTTTACTTTGACTTTACATAGCAAAATCGAATTTTTACCCGAGACAAAATGAGCAGTGAATTTTGAAGAAACTGGAACTAAACTTTATTTTAAAAGTCTGAATTATGTCCTAACAACATAATGGCTGTTGCTCTGCAGGAGCGATGCACGGAAAGATGCATGCATATTAATCACCATCACTCATGCTTCAAATCACATTGTGAGATGAATTCTTGGCCATGCTGCCTGAATGCACGCTGCATAAATCACTTTTCACATTATGAATGCAGATGAACTGTTGTTACCTCAGAATATGCAGCAGTGATGTGTTCGTACAGGCCCTGGTGGTGGTGGATGGCGTCTTCTAAGTCTTGAAGCTCGGAGGGCAAATCCACTTCGCCGCATGCCTTGCACCACGAGTCCACGTTGCTCATGTACTGGAGCGGGACAGACGCACACAGAAATACTTACACAAGCTGTCACTCAAATGTTAAGTGTTGAAACGTAACGGTGATGCTGTGTATCTCCTTGTGCTCATCCCATGAGTCATATGTGAGTCAGACATACCAGAAAGGACAAGAAATCGCCCAAGGAGCATTTTCTTTAGCATTACTGGTTTTTAACATGCTAAATTTCCTCTGTGTATGCACGTGGTGTCTTTCAAATCTGGGACATTTCAGACCGAGTTACGCCTGCATGGCTGAATGTGCTGTTCACTACCATGTCTGTGGTGGATTCCTAGAACTCCTCCTCTTCCTCCCCCCCGTGGGAGGGGAGGAAAATAAAACATCCAGTAGGGCGTGTTCAAGAGAACTACCAGGACTTTTGAGAACGCATCATATCTCCATTCCATTATTGGCTTTTGAACTTCCCCTCCCATGATTACTGGAGTAAGATACACGAAAAGCATAAACACGCTGGAAAGGAGTGTGTGGTGTGTGTGTGTTATGTGTGGAGGAGAGAAATTTGGGGTGAAATCTCTGGGAAAAACAAGTCGCTTCTATTTGAGCTTTCCAACATGAAAGACTGATCTGATGACGGCAATATTCCAGGTCAGAAAAGCCGTACCGCCCATGCGCCCTAGTTGGGATTCTGCTTGTGTGTGGACCATAAATCATACCATAGTGGCCCAACTAATGAACACAGACAGAAATAACAGCAGATAACAAATGTTTTACTTCCGTTCCGCAGAAGTTTATGTAAATATATGGTAATGGGATGCATAGCTTGGCCTTTATAGATTTAATGATGCCAAATGGGCATTTGAATGTCTATAGGTAAGCGCATTAAATATGGAGGTCAAGAGCGCCTTCAAAAGCTTCACCAAGAAGCATCTTACTGAATCTTGTTCCAATTAAACTTGACTTAGTGGCAACATTAATGTAAGGGTGGATCTTTCAGAGGAGCTTTAAAAATTGTGGTGTTTTCAATAGTTTAGTGGCAAACAGAGCACAATGTTGAGTACGCCTCTTGCATATTTCAGATTACTGTGTGAAGTCAAATATGGAATTATTCATTGTCTATATCCTTACTTGTTTAAAGGAGCATACCTTTTTTTTTTGCATGTTTAAGCCCAGTAAATACCATCCCACATACAGCCATTTTCCAAAACATGCTACTGGAGCAGTACATTTTAGATTTGTTTTTCCTACCTTCCAGACTGCCATAGGTTTCAGTTTGTTATTACGCTATTAAAATCAACTTGCAGAGACTTGAAATGTGCTTGAGACAGGTAATCCATCACAACGAACCAAACCTCATTCTTGTTTTTAAAGTTACTTAATTAACACAGAGCTGCGAGGAAGAAAAACGTGTCTCTGCCAGGGAATATAAGTAGTCCCAGATTTTGATTGAGAAATTTAAAACAATCTTGCTTTCCACATTCAGATGTACGAATTAGCAGGTGACACATTGAATTTTAAGGTGAATTTTCACCTGAACATTTGATTTTGAAAGATTACGGGGTAAAAAAAAAAAAACAGGAAAACTAAAATACGGTTTCATTATTTTATAATATGTCAGTAACATAACGTGTACATGCAAGTAGTATTTATTGGGCTTAAACGTGCAAAATCACTGGTATGCTCTGGTTCACACTTACATTTCGAGACATCTGTATGTGTGTGCAGCCAAATTACCTGGTCACACTTCTGGTGGAAGCTGGCCGACATCTCCAGCAGCGTGCTGCGCTCGTCAAGCGCGGCGGCGAAGGCCTTCCACTCTTGCTCCAGCTGGCCTGAGATCTGCTTGATCTGCTGGGAAGCGTAGTGACCCGACTCCAGCAGCCGGTTCCCTACTGACATGATCCGGTTGATGTTCACGTACACATTCTGCACCATAGGACAGACAAAGGAAGCCGGATGGTTTAACAGAGGCAGGGAAGCAGTTGAAGGTAGCTTAAGTGGATTAGGATGAACTCAGAAAGAGGAGATTTAGAAAAAATAAAGATAGAAAAAGATTACACAGATAGGGAGAAAAACAGAGGAGTAGAGTAAAGCGAGGTCTAGCGTCGACTGTAGGGAATGTCTGACTGTCAGCATCGTTTCTCATCTGAATCTCTACTGAGTGGACTGATTCGTTTCACCATCAGTTTCATAATGATTACGTAAGGCTGGCTGTGTGGATGAAGAATAGGATTACGTAATATGTGGTGGTGCTGCTCAGATTAAAAAAAAAAAGAGCACACAAGTTGTTTGTTTGCTGCACACAAGGACAAGCAGCAAACAAACAAAAGTGCCTTACTCAAGGCCGACGTTTAGTGCAATACCTATAAAATTATACCGTGCAGGGCAAGAACTTGATGGCCTAAGGGGATGAAAAAATTACCTATGCATTTGTGTGTGTGTGTATGTCTTACCATGCAGTTCATAGCGAAGTGGTTGTGCTGGGTTTGCAGCTCTATGGTGTGGGGGTGGTTGTTGCCAATCTCTGTGTAGCTTGCCAGGAACAAACCCTTGTTGTGCATGATCCAGTCAAACATCTGAGGCACGGGCAACGGATACAGTACATGTACGTATGTACGTACGCGCACACACACACACACACACACACACACACACACACACACACACACACACACAGGTAAGAATGTTACCCGAGCACAACGAAAACGCCAACATTCACAGATCAGCGCCAGAACAGGCATAAACAAACAGCGAGCACTTAGTCGTGTGGGTGAACCTGAGTGTGTTTGTGTATTGCAGCAGTGTGTGTGTGCAGATAGTTATCTTTCCAGGCCAGAATGCAGATAAATGGACTGTCTCTATTAAGAGTATCCTCTCAGGCTCTCCTACAGAACAACTTGTGGCCTATGGTGTCCTAGCAACAAGCTCCTAGTACTGCAGTATCCACGACTGCAGCTCTCTCTGTTGCTGCAACCTGCTATTTTATTCCACTCACTCAAACACAGATCTCTGAATTTTTATCATTTCACTCCCTGTCACTTTCTATTTTGTGCTGCAGCTGTCATCAATTTACTTATCTATGTGACAGCCAGAGTCGGTGGCCATGAAATATAATCTATCTTTCATCTCCCGCTTTCCTATCCTGAGATGTGGAAGACACCTTTTTACCTTTAACTGTTTTAAAAAATGTATGATTTGCACGTTCATGGCTTTAAGAGAAGCTATGTCGCCTCGCCCCTCTGTGATCACCAGCTGCTCCCACCGTGCACTGACCTTCTCTGCGTCCTGTTCGAAGAGGCGGAGCTGGAAGCACTGGTCCAGCTGGAGCTTGCGGACGTGCCAGGCCTGGTGGAGGTGCTGGCGGGTGGAGTGCAACTTATCCAGCAGCTGGGTGATCCTTGGGAGCAGCCCCTGGGTGTCGACGTTGCACACCCCGCTACTGCTGCTGCTGCTGCCACCACTTCCGCCGCTGCCGTTGCGATTGGAGAAGGACTCGCTGCTCTGGATGCGCTGGAGCAACCTGGAGATGGACAAGGTAGATTTTCCTCTTGTGATGAGTAAATTTGTGGCAACTTTGCTTGTGTTTATTTTGCTTTGGTTGTTATACAGAATAAATCTATCACATCAGCAGGTCTATATCAGAAGAAGACTCACTAAATAACCATCAAAATGCAGAATATTACATCTGAATTTTATTTATCTTCTTATGAAGAGGAGAGGAAATAAAGTGATCCATGCACACCTCTGTCCCTCTGTGTCCAGCTCCTCTATCGGTGCTTTTATGACTTTCTTCTTCAGTGCGGCGTGCTCTTCTATCATCCGCCTGGCTCCCTCCAGGTCTTGAGGAAAGTCTTTTCTTGAGACAGTTTCCTGCATCTCTTCTAATCGAGTCAGCATCTGGGTGGCGTGACCTGAGAACTCCTCAAATGCCACTCGCACCTGAACAAAAAACACAATATAGCATTTCAGCAAGAGGCAGCGACTCCTTATCTACAGGTAGGTGACATTCTTAAAGGATTTCCTGCCTAAAGCTTTGTGGTATTTCTTTTTTTTTTTTTTTTTTTTTTTTTTGATAACCAAAGCTAGGGTTGGGAAAAAACAATGCTACTGCTGATTGTTAGATACCACATCAGCACCGTACTGATTCTATATTCAGTTCAATGTCAGTTCAGCCAAAATCAATTACTTTGTGCTGGCAAACTACCAACTAAACACCATCAGATAAATCCTAAAGACTCCAAATACTACTACTACTACCTCCGCTATTGCTATTGTTTCTACCCTTGGTTCTCAATCCTGATCTGCAGGATCCAAAGCTCTCTATATTTTCCATCTCTCCTTGCTCTATAATCTCCTAATGAGCTAAATCAGGGGTGTTCAATTAATCAAAAATTGGTTCCTCCCAGGTCTCGACTGGCTAAACACACCTAATTTAGGCTAATCAGGTGTGTGTAGAACAGGGAGAGGATGGAAAATCTGCAATGTTGTGGGTATGGAGGACCTGGAATGAGAACTTAAGGCTTATGCAATCACGTCCATGTACAGTTACTAATACAATTACTGCTAGTATTACTATTTGTTTTGCATTTTTAATCAATCGTTTCTTTGCTTGCTAAGGTGCATAAGTGCCATTGAGTATTTTGGGAATGTCGAAGCAGGCGGATCTCACCTCTATCCACTCTTCATGGTTGTAGTCCAGGCTGCCCTCGAAGTCCGCCGTCAGCTGGGAGGGGTCCACCACTTTTGTTAGGCCTTCTAGCGACACCATGGTGGTCTATAACAGCAAAGATGAAAGTTAATTTCAGGCTAATCTGTCCCTCTCCTGCCACCTTATTCCTTTGCTTTTAACTTTAAATGCTGCTGAAAATATTACCTTGAGCACTCTCAAACAACTAAAATTGGCAAAAACAACTGGTAATGTCTGAAATTAGATAGGAGCAAAGTTTCTTAGATGTGATATTTAATGGCTGAGCTTTCAGCGGAATCCTCTGAAACCCATGTGACCGATGTCATTCATAACACACTAATAAATTCTGTTCCTTGTGAACCGCATCACACTGCAGCTCCACTTTTACTTACATGTAAAATAAAAACAAGAGCCACCAAACAAACAGTTGTTATAGCATCTACTCAAAGCAAAAGGTCCTTTCATGTGCTGCATTTTTATCCTGTGTGAATTCTAAACCCCAAATTAAGAGTTATTGTAATTGATTCAAAGCCTCTTCACACAACAAACGCATTTTACAATGTCA
The DNA here is from genome assembly GCA_014773175.1 of Lucifuga dentata. Classification (NCBI taxonomy): domain Eukaryota; kingdom Metazoa; phylum Chordata; class Actinopteri; order Ophidiiformes; family Bythitidae; genus Lucifuga; species Lucifuga dentata. The sequence goes on from VXCM01003272.1 coordinate 41,705, forward strand.
CGTTTTAGAGAAAGCAGGAGGAAACATCTCCAAGTTTGGTGTCAGCGCTTCTGTGTTTCTGCTAATCCACCTCCGCGCAACACCCCCACACACATGGCCAGAGATGGATGGAGACCGAGAACGAAAGCTAGTGAGCTTTGTAACGGCCAAACAATGCAGAGAGAGAGAGAGAGAGAGAGAGAGACTGTTGTCTTTGGGTAAAAAACTGTTGCTCTTGTTAAGGGAAAATACTGAAAAGGCTCCATTTGCTGTTGTTCAAGGTAATCACTTTGCACTTCAGCAGCAAAAGGGACAATTGGTCAGGATGGCTGGAGAGAGAGAGAGAGAGAGAGAGAGAGAGAGAGAGAGAGAGAGAGAGAGAGCCACGCTTCATTAACAAGCAAAGCAGAGCTCAGAAATGGCTCTCTGCTCTCCAGTTTCCTTTCTTTCCATCTCTTCTTAAAACATTCAAATTCAACAGGAGGGAAGCAGTGAGGGGGGGAGGAAGAAACACTGGTGCTTCAGCAAAACAAGACTGACTGCGGCTTTTCGTTTTGCGGCTCAAGGAGGAAAAACCCCCGACACACACGTGCAGACACAAATACAAGCTCAAAAACCCACATGCTGGGACTTGATTGGTAGCTCGAGCAGTGGAAGTACGGTGTAGCAGACCCGTTCATTCAGGCATAACTAATTTTGTCTGTCAGGCACACACAGACACATACACACACATGCACACAGCATCTAATCAATGGCAGTGTGGCATGGCAGGGCAGGTGGTGGTTAATTGTGGCCTTCCCTGTGGCAGCTGGCTTCCAATCAAACAATCAATACAATGTAATCAGACTATAGTGGGCCTCTGTGTGCGTGTGCGTGTGTGTGTGTGTGTGTGTGTGTGTGTGTGTGCGCGTGTGCGTATGTGTGTGGGTGAGTGGCAATCAGAGCCAGCACATTGACTCGCAGCTACAGTTAAAGATTAAAAAAAAAAAAACTTTTTCCACTCATATTACCCCAAACTGCGCAGAGATCACAGCACGTACAGTAAAAGCCTGAACCCATGAGCAGCTTATTATCATCATGTTTAATCAAGGCTTATTATCATACTGAGCGATGAGTGATGATGCTGACATCAAATTAAAACTCTGGATTTGTCAGAAAGACAACAACACATAATTGAGGACGCTCTCTTGGACATTAGATTGATAATGCATCCTTAAGTTCGCCTGACGTCATTACACACCCGTAGCCCTGGTGATCAGCAGCGAGCTGTTTTTGGATGTGATCATTCTCTGTCGTGAGCGAATTCCTGTGATAGGCAGTTGGCTGGTAAAGAAACGAGTCCAAAGCAGTACGGCAGAGAAATAATGAAATCTGCTCAAAGTCAACAGCCAAGGGATGAACGTGATCACTGTCACAATTCACGTCATTTTTCTCAAATCAAGCCACAAGCCTGAATACAACATCTGATATTTCCTCAAATTGAGATATTTCACTTAGTGTTTTAAAGGGCCATACCACCCATTTTGCATGTTTGAGCCTAATATATTCAAATTTAATACATGTAATGTTACTGACAACCATTTCTCAATAAACGCAGGTTTTCATTTGGGACTATATTCCCAACGCTAAAATTATGAAACTTCAAAAAAAACCTGAATACACGTCTTGTTCGTGATGATGGATTACCTATCCCAAGAACGTTTCAAGTATCAACAAGTTGATTTTAATAGTGTACCAGAATGAACTGAAACCAATGGAGGTCTGAAATGTAGGAAAAACATCTTTCAAGTCAGCGTTCCAGTAGTATGCTTTGGGAGATGTTTGTCAGTAACCTTATGTGTAAGAAAATTGAATATATTAGGCTCAAACATGTAAAATGGGTGGTATGGTCCTTTAATGACATTTGTGTGGTAGAAATGTACCAAAGTGTGTAATTACAAAATGAAAGTTGTTATTACTGTGGAACGTCTAGCTCCAGCTGTAACTCGTAGCTGCTTTCAGCCTTAACTCCTGTGATTCTCTTCTTGTACAAATTTCCGTGAACATATTTTTGGGATATTTATCTGTTGGTTTACATGCACTGCTGTCATATATTGTAATATACTGTATTTTGACCATCCCGCACTTTACATACTTTACCTATTTATTTAACAGGACATAAACTGTATGTGTTAATGTTACTTTTGAGATGAAGGAAATTAATGAGGCAGCCTTTCAAATAAATTGCTAATTATGGTTAATATTTCATTTAGTTGCGCTCATAAATGGAGGGACAACAGCAGAATCTGTTTCGGAAAAAAAGGAAGAGGGAGCGCTCCACCCAGCTCACCTCAAACTCAAATTTGGAGCTGCCGAAGTTGGTCCTCTGCTTCTGCCAGAAGTTGTCTGGTTTGATGATGAGGGCGACGTGGATGCAGGACGGGAACGACTCCTGCAGGATCTTCAGCAGGGGTTTGATGCTGTCCCACTTGGAGCCGCGCATGTCCACGATGACCGTGAAGCCATGTTTACACACCTCCTCACTGGGATGGGAGGGACGGAGGGCGGCGGGAGTGGGAGAAGTGAAAGAGAGGAGAGAGAGTGGGAGAGGAGGATGAGAGCGAGGGAGGGGCGGGGTGGAGATTGGAGAGGATAATCCACAGAGAGAGAGACAGCAGGCGTGGGAAAGGATGAGAGCGACGAGAGAACGAAGAGACGAAGAGAAAGGTGAAAAATCAAAACTCAGGGAGATTTTTTGCATTTTCTATACTGCGAGCAGCCTGCACAGCAAACACACACACACACACACACACCCACACCCACACAGGCACGCACAATGCGACAAATGAGTCACAAATGTGTGCAGAAATATATATAAAAAAAAATACAAATCAGCATATTTTGCATCTGCAAGCCCCGTCTCCCTGTGAGCATCTGCTCTGGCCAACATTAATTGCGTAACGTCGCACAGGGACAAACAGCTACACAACTGGGGCTAAAATAATAATTCCCAGGATCATTTAAAAGGCATGAAAAATATCAATCTTCAGCTAACCTCTTCTCAAATATGACTTTGCTTCCCTTCCTTCCTTCAGCAGGCGGCCAAAACTAATACTTTAATATCTCCATCTTCACTGCATCTCTAAACACCTCCATCCTTTCTCAAACCTCTCCCTCCTCCTCTTCCTCCTCTCTCTCCATCTCTCTCTGTAACATCCTGTCAGTAGATAGCCATCATGCAGATGTTGCCTTCTCCCCGAAATAGAACACCTTTGATAGCCGAAAACAGCACAATTAAGAGAGATTGTGAAGTTACGTAAAAGATGGCGTGATGAGAGTTTGCTTTCCTGATGAATTCTTGGAGGACGTATGCAATAATCTACACCATTACAACAAATTTATACTCGTTTTATGCCGTTATAAGATGATATGTTGAGTGACAGGGCAGGGCTGACAGCAAGAAAAGACGACAAATGGGCTTAAACTGGAGATTGGTGGAAAATGAAACAGAGAAGGGATGGGTTAAGACAGATGGAGGGATGACACCATTATGAGATTAAAGAGAGTTGAACAGAGAGACGTTTTACCTGGAAGGTGAGGAGCTACTCTTGCTGCTGCTGCTGCTACTGCTGCACTGCCTCAGCTACTGCGACACTTTGTTTTGCTTTAACACACACACGCTCACTCGCTCGCTCTCTCTCGCTTGCACACACCTCCCCACACATGCGCTCTCTCTCCCTCTCTCACTCTGTCGGTTTTAATCCACGCTCCGCTCCCCTCCCTCTGCTGCTGTCTCTCTGTTGATCCCTCTTTTTCTGCTGTACATCCCTCCCTTACTCAGGCTTTCCCCGCTCTCCATATTTTCTCCCTGAATGTCTCTATATAACACAGATTTTTGGCGGCTGAAAAACTGCGGCTTCTCTTTCATCCTTCCCCTCTTCTCTCATCCCTCACTTGCTGACTTCCCTTCATTCCTCTCTGATCGGATGATTCTCTCCCTTTTTCTCGCTTACGTGTTTGCTTAAAGAGACATATCCACTCATTTGCTTGGGGTGATTGTTTGGAAGCATTGCATCTCCTTCTCCTCATTTGAAAATACACACACACACACACACACACACACACATTCATACACACAAGCAGCAGGACACATATAATGATTGTGGAACCTGGGGATGCCGGCGAGGTAGGCAATCAGTCTCCTCAAATCGTCTTGTCGTATTCTGTCGTGGTTGCTGCGTGATGGAAATGTTAATACCGGGCCTCCACGCTTGTCTCTGCCGCCTGAGGAAATACACACGTGCACATGGACACACGCGCACACACACCCATACACACATGCAAGACACACAATCAGAGTAAGAATGTGACAAAAGGACATGAGAAAAAATAATGTGTTAAGCAGGAACAAAAAAATAAAAATAAAAAAACGTACACAGGCAGCAGCCACTTTAGTATTTTCCACCTATTTTTTGCAACCTGCCAAGGTCATCCCCAAGCTGCCAAAATAATTCATTTTTAAAACAAATAAATACTAATTTCAATGTTCTTATTTTCTATTTAGAAACATCTGCAATGTTTTAATGTGCTGAAACACATCCGTTCATTTCTGCGCTCCTTTGCTGCAGCACCACTGTGCACACTGAGTGAAAACGGTAGAACACTGTATTATACTACACCTCAAACTTGGTCAGCGTTGGTGAGCAGGCGCAAAATGCAGCAAACGCTGACATCAACATGTTAGAAAAGAAAAGGACTTATCAAAAAACAAAGCTTTCAGGGCAATGTAGGTAGAAACCTTTTTGCAACATTGCGTATATTACACTCTAAAAATGAAGGAAAGTAACAAAAAAAGCATATAATGTCCCCATTATGATCTATTTTGGTTGCTGTTATTTACAAAACTGACAATAAGTCAAGCATTTCTTTTTGATGTAGCAAAATATTAATTTATTATAATTTAAAACTTAAATTTATTATATTTTGAGACTTAAATGTATTAATTTAAGACTGAAACACAGAAGACACTAATAACCATAATTCCTTTTGTCTATATTACGCTACTGAGCAGTTAATCCGTTTGGTAATTAGCTATTACAGTAGCAAGCTAGCTAAGCCTATAAAGGAAAGAGAGACTTGTAAAATATGAAATAAGACAGCTGCATGAATATGTATGGATCTGTACATTGGAGTATAAAAGAACACACTGTCACACACTTTGAACTATTTGGTGTTAATACTGTACGTGTCCAATAATCATAAAAGAAAAATGAGCTTAATTCCCCAAAACGGCACCCCAGGAGATGGAGTAACTACATCTAAATCCAAGAGAAGGAAATCTTACTTTACGCAAAATACAAGTCAAATGAAGGCTTATATGTTGTGTCCATATAAATTCTGTGCATTCGAAAACATATGCTGACCTTTATATTGCATGGTCGGCTGTGCAAATATTGAGTGTTATCAAGTGAACCAATCCGGTATCCATTTCTAAATTCCTAGTAGTATGAAAACGATATTTCTGTGCTTTGTGTTGATCATTCACAGCAGCACCGAGCCGCTCTGCTCACGTGGGAGCTTGTAAACACAAGCCGAATGTGTTCAGCCCGCAAATTAGTGAGTTCAGCCGGGTTGCTGTGAGCCTGCGGGGCTCGACCCGGCTGCTCAGAGGAGAAACTCAAATGCTCACGTGGCAAACAGGCAAACACGAGTGAGGGCAAACTCAGTGGAGTCAATGAAGGGCCGGATTTGGGATAAAAGGCTGAGCTAAGTTACTTTCCTTTTCCTCCGTATTCCCCCCCCCANCCCCCATCCCCACCCACCCACTTCATTTCAAAGCCAATTACTCTGCCAGCAAATACTACAAGATGCAATAGCTGACAGTAAGTCATCGCCATGGCAACGCCGCTCCGTCTCTCCCTCTCGCCTTTTCTGTGTTTGTCTGAGTCATCGTGCTCATTGTGTTTCTGCTCATGACCTTCGCCGCACACACACGAGGAGAGCAAAGAGGAGTGAGTGCATCACGCACCTACACACCAAAAAACACACATTTATGTAATGCTGTTTTTTTTTTTTTTGNTTTTTTTTTTTTTGGTATTGTATTTGAAGACTTTTTTTTCAACAGCATATGAGCACATAGGCTCATACATGCTGATACATACACACACACACACACACACACAGAGGAGCTGAATAATGTTATTGTACATTGTACAAATAATCCTGCTGGATGTTCCTCGGCCTCCTGTGAGTTTTCCCTGGCACAGCCTGCGTGTGCATGCGTGTGCGTGCGTGTGCGCATGTGTGTGTGTGTGTATGTGTGTGTGTGTGTGAGACATGGCTGAGCTTCCCTTGGAGGTGGCAAAGACACAGAGATTTGTAGCTCACTATTCTGTAGTCCCGCTGAGACTGGCTGAACAATGAATGTCTGTGTGTGCCAGTATGTGTGTGTGTGTGGCATGTGCATGTGCATATATGTGTGTGACAAGGGGTCAAGCGTTAAGTGGATGGGCCTCAGTGTGACCCTGTTACTTTTTACAAGCAGAGTGCATGATGTATTAGGTCCACACTGTGTTTGTGTGTGTGTGTGCGTGTATGTGTGTGTGTGTGTGTGTGTGTGTGTGTGTGTGTGTGTGTGTGTGTGTGTGTAAGGGAGGTGAGAAAGAGAGCTACAGAAAGACACACAAAGTGACTATGTGAAGGTTAATTCCTTGGTGCTGTATGTGTGTGTGTGTTTCATTAGACTTGTGTACCATGATCAAATAGTCACGGTTTTGTGTGAGACAACACACACACACGCGCGCGCACACACACACACACACACACACACACACTTGTGTATACACACATCAATTTACTGTACCTGACAAAAAGGCAACTTTTTCTTTGAGGATGGGAAGCACCTCCATCGCTCTCATCTCCTCATTTCTCCTGAAACCTGGACCAGAGGAAAAAAAAAAGAAGAAGAAGATAGTGAGGGCCTGGACGGAGGAATAAAACTCTTTTTAAAAGACATCTGCCTTTTCTCTCCATTCTTTCCCCGTTGATCGACAGCGGCGTTTCTTTTCCCCGAGGGCAGATTGTTTGAAAAGGAGCAGATTGTGTCCACATGTAATCTGGAGGATCTGCAGCTTTTCCACACAGAGGATTCGGTGTGATTTCAAACTGCTTGCATCACGCGGAGAAAGTCAGGAGGATTCTCACATAAACACAAACTTGAATATACACACACGCACACACACCAAAGAGGAAGCACAGACTCTGTGGTCAGTAGTAGTTGAGACAAAGTGAGGCCAAACTGAGGGGAAGCTGAGGCAGACAAAGAGCTGTTGTAACTTGATGTAACAGAGGTGAATTAGGGTGAAGCAGCAGAAAACCGCACAGTAACCCTATATTAGCATAGCATAATGCAACACACGTGAGATATATCTACAGTATATCCATAAAGTTAAAGCAGCCTCATTTTTGCATGAATTGGTGTTCAGAGAAAAGATTCCCTATTGCGAAAGAGCCAATACAATGAAAAGAGTATTAGAGTCCGACCTTAGCCGAGCTTAAGAATGAACATAGATGGCCTACAAGGTGAAATGAAAAATACACTTTCTAAATCATCCCTGTCTTTATTTTTGTCAGCAAAAGAAACATCCTTCAGCTGATTCAGAACGCTGCTGCTAGGCTTTTAACTCGTTCCATCACTCCAATTCTTGCTGCCCTTCACTGCCTGTCACTTTCAGGATTGATTTTAAGATTTTATCGCTTGTTTTTAAAGTCTTACATGGTCAGACACCAGCCTACATATGTGATCTTTTAACTCCTTATGAGCCTGATCGATGTCTGAGATCCTTTTGCAGTACCAAAATCTGACCACCTCACTAAAGGTAACCGGGTGTTTTGTTGTTCATGCCCCAAAGCTTTGCAACTTCCTGCCAGAGGATCTCAGATCAGCAAAATCAGTGATTTCCTTTAAAACTCATCTTAGAACTTACTTTTATTGTAAGATTTTTCCTTAGTTGGTGCTATATGTTGTTTGCTCTGTTTGCTATTTATTACTGTTTTTTTTATTTATTCATTTTATTTGTTTTAATCTGTGCACTGTTTTTATAACATTGTTCTATTTTTTTTTTTTTTTTTTTTTTTTTTTTTTTTAAATTGTATTCAATTATTTGTGTCACAAATTTGCAAGTTTTTACACTGGCAAATTTGCAAGTTTTTTTGTGAGTACATGACCTTATTGAATTATACTTTTCCATCGGATTTAGCAATAAAGAAATACTTGTGAAATGATTTTGTGTAAGAAATACTTACACAAAATCATCGAATTATCATAAGCATACGGACTTTTAAAATTGGAAAATTTTCGAGTTTTAACACTCAAAATAATGACCCCCAAGTTTTTTTTTTCTTTTCATCTTATATGGCCCTAATATGCCATCATAGGTATATAAACTAACTAATTAACTAATTGTCAAATATATGTAAAAATGCATCAGTATTCCTCTCCTCCATTTAAATGATACAATATTTTTTTGATGATTCATCTTGCACCCAGGGGCACATTACAAATTTAATCCAGTCAAATGTGATTTGGGGTGAAACCTCCCATCACAAAAAAAAAAAAAAAAAANAAAAAAAAAAAAAAAAAACATAGTGGGTCCAGCCTGCTGCGGAGTAATTGGTACAAGCGATACTGTCTGACACGTGTTTGGAAAATCAGTTGGTAAAAGCCCGTGTTTCTGTGTGCTGTGGTAAATAACTTAAATGTATTTAATTTGAAGAGGGCAGTACATGTGAAAACTGCATAATGGATGACAGGAAGTTTGTGAAGACTCAGAGTGTTGTACACGTTAAAGCTTTGATTCCACTTCAATTAAGACACTAAATGGATTTTTTTTTTTTTTTAAATCATGTGAACACCATAGTCAGACTGAAATCTGGTGGTAGTCTGGCCACCTTAAATGAATATACAAAAGTTTCATTGTTAAATGCACTAATATTGTTACCTAAATGATTCAGATGATAGAGAAAGAAACTTTAACACAGAAGCTCAAAAGAAAGAATAGAATTAGGAGAATTTTCTAGATTTAATTATCTAGAATTGTTCCTGTTTTTGAATTTTAAAGGACCATACTAGCCATTTTGCATGTTTGAGCCTAATATATTCAGTTTTCATATATGTTATGTAACTGACAACCATTACCCAAAGTATAAAACCGTATTTCAGCTTTCCAGATATTTTGTAAAATCTCTTGATCTTTCAAAATCAAACATTCAAGTGATACATCAACCTTAAAAATTAATGTTTCACCTGCTAACAGTTATGCAGCCTTATGAAGTCACCGTCGTTTAAATATTTCAATAAACAACAGGTCTTCTTTTAGGAATATATTTCCCAGTGGAGACATACATTCACTCCAGGCTTTTTATTGCCCTTAAACGCTAAAATTACAAAACTTTGGAAAAAAACCTGAATATATGTCTTGTTCGCAATGATGATTTACCTATCCCAAGAACGTTTCAAGCATCAACTAGTTGATGTTAATAGCATATCAGAATGAACTGAAACCAATGGTGGTCTGGAAGGTAGGAAAAACATTTTTAATTCATCGTTCCAGTAGTATGCTTTGGGAAATGATTGTCAGTAACGTTATGTGTATGAAACTTGAATATATTAGGTTCAAACATGCAAAATGGCTGATATGGTCTTTTAAATCAGCATTGGCTGAGATTATATGATTTTTTTTTTCTTAATCGATGTGCTCAAGCACGTACAGTATACGTTCTACGTTCTATGACCACCAACCATATTCATGTCTGCTGCTTTTTTATTTATGGGATGTGACCTCATGAATACAACTGCAAAGCAGTAAGAGAGTCATGTAAATTGTTCAAATGAAGTGCAGGATATGTGTTTGGTTGTTGCTAAAAGTCGAGGAAAAACAGAATATTCTTCAGTAACCAGAAACCCTGAGCGTCTTCACCTGATTGTACATTTTCAATTGAAGAACATCTCAGCTTTCAAAAGTTCCCTCCACTTTCTAGAAAAAGCGTAGGCAGAGGCTTTTCTAAATCACACTATTAGAGGAGGCCAAGAAGCTGTCAGCTGAGGAGGATGAATATAAATATAGCTACTTTACCCACTTCAACTCAGAGCTTGCTGGCTCTCTTAATGCAGCAATCAGCAAAGAGACTTTTTCCTATGAATAAACGTCTGCTGCTGCTTGCTGGTCCGCACTGATGAATCACAATATTGAGCGAACCTCTAGTTGGGTTATGAAAGTTTAAGCGTTTCTCAATGCTGGCTATGTGTTGGTTTTTTTTTTTTTTTCCTGGGAAAAATTCCTTNAAAAAAAAAAAAACCTCGTGGCAACAACCTGAAGAATAAACTGTCAACTTATAAACATCAAGCTGGATCTTAGGGGTGTGAAGGTGCCAAAGACACCCTCCCCACCCCACCCCCAACACACACACACACCCCACTGAGCTGCTAATGTGCTGTCAAAGGAGGATGAATGTCTGAACGAGTGAAACCTCTTTCAAATAAGCCCAATATATACACACAGACAACTCCCTGATGTGATTTCTCTCATATTTTGACAATGCACACACACACACACACAGAACAGACCCAGATTTTGTCCTTCAGACTGAGAAAAGGTCTAGTTTATGCGACTGATGATCCACACAACTCACAAATTATACAATGTCTCTTTACTTGTTTCCAGGACTTCAATTTTTTTCAATTTGTCTCCACTTTGGGGCTTTTTTTTCCCTCTTTCTCTCCATCTCTCAGCGACTTACTCCACCCTCCTTCCCATCATGGATCTAAGTCTTTAACCTTACAGTTATTTACATTCACAGATTTGTTTGTTGGTTTATTTATTCACACATACATAAAGAAAAAATTTAAAAAATTACATAAGCAAAAAAAGAAACATGATGGGGAAAAATGCAAAAACCCTCAAGGGGCTTATACGAGGCAAATTCTCCAGAACATGCGTGTAACTTTATAGAACAATTAGGAAAAGAAAAAAAGGAAAAAGAAATAAAATAAAATAATAAAAGAACATTTGAAATCATATGAGATCAGTTTATGAAGTTGAATTTAATACTGAAGAATTGTTCATGTTTGGTTGCTTTCATACAATACACAAAAAATATATAGGGAGCGATGATGTCATCAAATGATCTGGGCACTACCGCCACCACACCACCTCTCCTTACATTACTGCTACAATACATCAGGCGTGAGGAGGTATTTTGATATACTGCANCACCACCTCTCCTTACATTACTGCTACAATACATCAGGCGTGAGGAGGTATTTTGATATACTGCATATTGTGAGACACACACACACATACACACCAGTATTCCAGTCTCTACTCTCAGCACATTATTGCATTTATGGCTGCATGCTAATGAGACGCTAATTCCTTCCCCCACAGAGCAGACGAATGAGAATTCAGGGCTGTCTCTATTTTTATTCTTCTTTCCTCCTCTGTCTTTTGCTCATTTGTCTCCTGCCTTCCCTCCAGGTGCCAAAAAAACAAATTATCATCATCAGCTAAATTTTCTCCTGCATCGTAGTTCTGCGGAGATGATGCATGAGAAGAAGATGGTGAAAGGAGTTCTCGCTCTGCCTCTGTTTCTGGAACCAGGTTCTGCTCCACATGTCCAGAGCACGGCGTCAAATCACGCACCAACATGTTGGTTTTCAATCTAACCGAACAAAACTACACACTAATCACTAAGATCATCCACTGTATTGTTCAGTTGAGTTTAAGTCATTACAGTTGGTGCCATGGGTGCTTTAGGGAGTCATGGCTGGTCGAATACATGAGTAGACTGGTGAAATAAATCTCTCATGGCTTTTTTNTTTTTTTTTTTTTTTTTTTTTTTTTTTTTTAGGGATAACCAGATAACAAATTAATTTATCAAGCAGCTGATATTGATGCTATGAACTTTTGGTATTAACAGAAAAGGTTGTGTGGAAAAACAACAGAACATATTGATCATTACGGCAACCGTTACAAAAGGAGCAGAGCTAGTTTGTGAGAGTTTTTAAATCAGGTAATTAAATTTCAACATCCAATGATGCTTATTAAAATATCATTACTTTCCAGCTTGTTCATGTGCCAGTTACAGTTTGTCTGGTCAGCCTGAACTGCAATTAAGGCAAAAATTCGAGTAAAGATGTATAGATGGATGGAATCAATAGGATTCCATCATTTCCTGTAACGACTCACTGCTAAATTGGAATATGCATCCTCCAGGTCATGTGTGCCTGTGAGGAGGTTTACTGTTTACACACTTGAAGAAATCAATCTGCAATCACATGATCTAGGTCTGTTACTCAGAAGGATCCTACGTCGATTTTAATTGAGTTCCGGTGGTTCCATGCCATTTGAAAAAAACTCAATTTTACCACCTTGATCGGAGTATAATCAAACTGTTACCACGCGTGTAAATGTAATGTGTGATTATTATGTCATTGCTGGTGAGGTGAAATGCAGGTGGGGTGTAATGTATCAGGGGTTAAAGGTCCATACCGTCCATTTTGCATGTTTAAGCCTAATTTATTCAATTTTCATACACATAACGTTACTGACAATCATTTCCCAAAGCATACTACTGGAACGGTGAATTACAAAATGTTTTTCCTACCTTCCAGACTACCATTGGTTTCAGTGACGGTCTGGAAGGTAGGAAAAAGATTGTTGATACTTGAAACGTTCTTGGGATAGGTAATCCATCATCACGAAAGAGACGTATATTCAGGTTTTTTCAAAGTTTTGTAATTTTAGCATTTAACCCTTAAATGCATGAGTTGTTTTCCATCCATTCATCCATATGTCAGGTCATTAGAGACCTGTAATTTACGCAACACAAATTGAGCTACAAAGTGAAATATTTTTGCTCGTAAAGTTTTCGGGACATTTTATGAACGATGACAAACCCACAAAAAAAACATTTTTGCCATATTATATTTTTACAGTGACTTATAGATCCCGTTATCAAAGCCGGTGCATCACAGCGATGCTGCTCTGCTGTGAAGCTCTTAACAAGGCGCTGCAGCGTCTTTCTGTAGCAGTGAGCTAGCAGCATAGTTTACAGCATAAACAGCATTCCTCCTCCTAGTTTCAACATTTGTTCATCATATCAGTGACACAACAGTGCTACCTACAACGCCACCTATGGACCAAAATTGAAAACACAACTATTACCTGCTGCTTGTATACCAGGAAAAAAAAAAAAGTGACATTATTATGCCTCAGGTCTGCAGCGACTCTACACACTTTTTAGTGAAAAACATTAGAAAAATAATTATTTTCATCAATTCTGACAACTTGAAACCATAAAACTATTAAAAACAAAGAGTTAGAGGAATACCAGGGAGTTGAGGGATTAATTGAAAAAAATTAATGAATTAGAGGTGCATAACATGGTCCCGGGTCACATACATTTAAGGGTTAGCCGCAGTAAAAAACACAGAGTGAATGTATGTCTCCACCAGGGAATATAGTCCCAAAAGAAGACCTGTGTTTATCAAAAAATGTTAATGACTGTGACTTCATAAGGCTGCGTAACTATTAGCAGGTGAAACATCAATTTTTAAGGTGGATGTATCGCTTGAAAATTTGGTATCCCTTGAATATTTGATTTTGAAAGATTAAGAGATTTTGCAAAATATCAGGAAAGCTGAAATACGGTTTTATCCTTTGGGAAATGATTGTCATTAACATAACATGTATGAAAATTTAATATATTAGGCTCAAAGGTGCAAAATGGCTAGTATGGTCCTTTAACAGCCACATAATACACAAAAGCAAAGAAGTTGGCATCCTTTTCACCAAGGAGTGATTCATCTTCCAAAGAAAACACAATCTTTGATGTTGCTCACACAAACATGCTGTCTGATTGGCCAGCTGCCATTAACCCGTAGGATAATCAAAGGTCAATGAAAAACCTAATGTTGACAACACTGACAGGCAGAAAACCGCTGTGCCTGCTTTTGTATGTGTGTGTGTGTGTGTGTGTGTTTGTGTTTGTGTGGGAGCATACAGTGAATGCCTTGTAGTGCTGTGTGAATTTGCTACTGTACAGTAATTTAACGGCCGCTGGATTAAGTTCTGCCCAGACACACATCATCCTCTGTAAGCCGCCCAACAACCCGAAAACATTTCCCTCCGTCCATCCATCCACCTACCCTCCTCTTCCTCCTCCTCCATTGCAGGTTAACCACAGTCTGACTCGCCTGTGTGCATTGAGTGTGTATTTACTGCGTGAGAGGCGAAAGAGAGAAACAGTTCTTTTTGTCTGTCCGTCTGTCCCAAACCTATAGCTTAAAAAAAAAAAAAAAAAAAANAAAAAAAAAAAAAAAAAAGCTGAATACTCTGAGACAGCATATCATAACGGTGATGTTTAATGTACTCCAGGAATTACTGATTTCCTAGAATTCCTGATTTCCTGATAAAGAAATAGGCCCAGAAATGCAACATCCAATTGCTGCTTTTTAACCAAGTTAAAGGATTTTAGGGTGGATTTTCTCTTTTAAACACACAACTGCCATATCATGTCCCTGTGCCCTGCAGAGCTGTGGGACTAGAGAAAGTGGCACAGCAACTAAATATAGAGTGGTCACACCCACACCCAAACCCACACAGACGCGCACGCACACACACACACACACACACACACACTGTAAACTGAAGGTTTCTGCATGAATGACAAGCAAGTAAGAACAAAGTGACCGAAGAAGACAGACAGAAAGATTGTCAGAGAGATGATGTGACGAATCATTCTGCTGCAAACCAACCGAGAAAAACAGCGAGAGAGAAAAAGAGAGAGAGAAGGAAGGGAATGAAGGGGAAAGTAATTTAGTGAGAGAAAGTAAGCGAGAGTGGAAGAAAAGAAAGAGCGAGAGGGAAAGCCAGGGTGAGAAATGACAGGTGGACAGCTCGGCAGAGGACAGCGTGGAATATGAGGAGACGATAATGACAGACTGATCATCTTTAACTGTCAAAATCAATCTCATTTCAATCTTTTATTTTCTGACAGCTTCGCTCTCTTTCATTTCCTCTTTTTGCTTCCTACATTCTCTCTCACTCTTGAGGAAGAACAGGGAGAAATGAAGAGGAAATGAGGGCTACTGCAGTCATCAGGATGCTGTACCTGTCAGAGGGATGAGGGCGGAGCCTGTCTGGGCATACCGCCAGTTGTGATTAGCCGTCCAGCATGTCATCCTTAATAATTCTCCATAAAATGTAAAAATAAATAAATCTAGAAATTGCAGGGGATTTGCCTTGTTGGGTGATGGGAAACGTAGTCTGTTGCCACCATCAGCTAATGATAGGCTGAAGGGGCATGTGCTGAAGGGATCCCAATCCACAAAGGCCAGAGTAACGGGAGCTGAGGCTGATCCTGGGATTCCAGAAGAAGATATTCCAACCACAACCAATAACTCCCATTTTGGTAGAGTCTAACCCTCCATACGGAAAAGCTGCAGCAAACATTTCCGTACGTGCAGATGATTCAGCACGTTCTAGCTGTTTGAGTTATATTATCAGAATCTCAGTCTGCACCTCCTGTGGCATTAGGTGAAGCTACTAATCTGTCTGTCTTTTTGGGAAGGCGGGGAGCTGGGAATAATCCTGAAAGTGTGGGTGGGGCAATAATTATAATTTGCCTGCGCTGCATTTGTGCAGCCGGAGAAGCCGCTTAGCATGATGAGGGACGTTGAAACAGATGAGGGAACTCTAGTGGAGGAAAGGTTTGGCCATGATATCCAACAGCCATGACACATTGGAAAGTGAAATGACTAACTCTTTCTTTCCCTCAACTGCTGCTGTCACTCTATGAAGCCACTAAGTGGGAAAACGGTATTGGACTGGTTGTACTGAGAAGCTTACACATCTGTATCTAATATCAACGTATGGTAAATTACCAGAGAATACATAGAGGTTCAACAAGAAGGCAGTCCAAGAGCACGTACTTCTGCCAAGACCAAGAAAATCCTCCATAAACCCCCCTAATGTAAAAGCCTCAGCATTTATCAGACGAATAGTATCCATATTTATGTCACTTTATCAAGTTAACACATTTAATGCAGCCTCAAGGGGGCACAAGCCAGTGTCCACCTTGTGCCGGTCCCAAGCCCGAATA